>PVKZ01003512.1:0-37365 GCA_004027375.1 Macroglossus sobrinus
ACCAAGTTCAGCTGGCGACTGGGTACAAAGCTGTATCTTTTGCAGCTTCTGTCTGCCAGCCTGGAGCACGTGTCCTGGTTAAGGCTGGAAGCCCTTGCTGACATGTGGAGTAACTTGTGCTGCTTTTCTTAGACTCTCCTGCAAGGCAAATGGCCCCAATCACACTTGGCTCTCTTGTGCAAATCAGGCAGAGCTGTCACCCCCTCCTCACACTGTACAGTTGGGGTTGCTGGGTAGCCATATGTGGAACCAGGGTGGGATAAACTACAAAGGTCTTGGCTTCAGACCGAAACTGGTTGCTGCTTTGTCTCTCAGTCTTTCGATGTCAAATTACCAGGGAAGCCATACTGGGAAAGAAGTATTCAGGTTTTACAGTGATATCTAGTTTTTTTACTGTTAACAGATCAGTTGACAGTATCTTCAAATCCCGTTTATAAGCATCATATGTTCAGAAGGACCAGTCAAGGTACATTTTAAATATAAGAGTAAGAGTTTATTTAATTAAGTTGTACATTTTTTTTTATTGAAGCTACACCAAGGTATATAAAAGCAGCATCTGTCTTATTTCTTTATTATTGTAAAGAATTTTTTGAGAACAAAGGGAGTAAATTATATTTATGTTCTTTTCATCTGTCACGGTGTGGCACAGATCAGAGAGGATGGGAGCTTTAGGCCTGGGGTATCGATCAGCTTTACTCGAGGTGGGGGAGTCGCTGACTCTGATCAGACTTTGGTGTTACTATTATTGCTATTTTTATAATAAAAGCCTCTGCCTCTCCCGTTATCCTACAGTAATGGACTGAGCCGGAGGCACGTAGCTAGAAAAAGATGAAGAAGTGGAGAAGTGTCAGGAATATCAGTGAGTGTCCAACTCCTAGGTGTCAGGGCACATAGCCTAAAAGATCATTTCAAACAATGATCTCTGGCGGATCTAAGTCGATACATCCACGGATGAAACGCTGGTGTCGTAGGCAGCGGCCCCGTGCTGCAGGTGTGATGCACTTGGCAATTTTTACCCTATGCAAACGTGCACGGCCCTGCTTGGCTTTGCGGGTGCTCAGCAGGCCCGGACAGGGTCGAACAGAGAATTCTGTGCGACCACTTAATGGTACTTTTTTTTTTTTTAATAATTTGTATGTTTTCCCTCAGGAAGACTTTCTATGTGATAAAAAAAAAAAAAATGTACCATCTGCTAGATTGTCTAAAAGCAATTTTAGTTCCTTCTGATTACTGGTTCTTATTTGCTATTCTCTGTGTTGGAGGTAACTCATTTCAGTGAGTAAAGTTTGGTATTCGAGACTGTATCTGGTTGTGAAATTGTTCATGTAAAGAAACATAAGTTTATACTTTTTCAAATCTATGACACGATGTGTAACTATCTCATCCAGGAAGACACATAATAAAGTGAGGGGCCCAGAATTCTGTTTAGGTCCCTAGTGGGAAGGGACAGCCTTCTGTTTTGCTTCAGTCCCATATTTAAAAAAATATTAACTGTAGCCCAGCCATTGCTAACATAATAAAATAAAAATGATAAGTGAAATTTAAACATATTGATAAAATTGACATTAATAGTTATGTGTGTAATTTCTCCCCCACAATCACCATTTATTGAAAGGCATTATTCAGATGCTAATGAGTAGATTTAACAATAAAAGTCGGAAGAAAACTAATGAATTCCTCCCACCCGCATCTCCTCCACCTTCTCCCACCTGTGGAGACTGATCTGGGCCACCAGCTCCTCAGGGTTGCAGAGCGGTTAGCTCGCATACTCATAGTGTTGCTCTGGGTCCTTACTCATTCTGTTACTCAGGGAATCCCTGTCTGAGCCTCATGGGTGTGACAGTTCCTATTAAGCATTGCAGCCCACAGAAATGAATAAATCTCGTTCTTTACTGTCAGACTGAAAATACTGGGTTTTTTTTGCTGAATGACAGATTTAAGTGCCTTTTTTTCACTTCAGCTAACCAATAATGCTGCTGGATTTAGGAAAGAGAGATAGTAACTTTTTAAATGAGTGATCACTTTATTTATCCATCTATGAAATTCTTTACTTCAACAACCATGATTCCCTAACTTATGTAAGAATTTTATAGAATGTCAAGTTTACTGATACAGTGATTTGGATACTCGGTATCTATATAATTTTTAATCTCAGAAGTTGTTGATGTGGATATACAGTGTTTCATAACATAGTTTATTGGAGCAAACTATAATATAGGCCTGATAAATTCTCATCATTTCTATAAAATATATCAATTTGGAAGAGAGATATCAAATAGTGCATTAAACTTGCAATGGATATAAATTTGTATTGATCAAACAATTGAAGGTGTGAAGAAGTTTCTATTCCTGTATATCTAAACTAAAATATGAAACAAAACGGTATCTTTATTTTTTTTTGAGAAGAAGGCCTAGACAGTTTAATAGACTCAGTACTTGATATTTTCAGTGAATAAAATTGTATTTTTTTCATTCAAGCCTCTTTAACTCTTTAAGTGTCATAAGAACACAACACGTCAATATTGTGTATAACGATTTTCATAGCTGTGTCTTAATGTTTCATCTTCTCTGAATTGTGGTCTCTTTCGGCGCCCACGAGGGCCATGGTGTGAGAGTATTCGGCTCGTAACTGTCGTTTAAATCTCGGGAGAGGGATGTATTACTGTAATGCTGTGCTTAATTTATTTAAATTATTTTTAAAATTGATGATGGAGAACAAGAGAAGGCAGCACCATTTTCAAACAAAACTGTAATATGCTGGCACAGGCAGAGGTCGTCACACCTGACACCTGATTTTACACAATGTGGAGACAGACTTGGAGAAGTCAAGAGACTTCCCTGTCCCATCACGGTCTATCTGTATGTCTGTTAATGTGACCCCAGCACTGTTGACAGTGTCCTGCCCTGGGGATACAGGTACTAAGTAGGTTGGGTTCCCCAGGTGTGAGTAGCCTGGGAATCAAGACCTCCCTGGAAAGGGGATCAAATGAACCCATATTTTCTAGAGCAGAGTTGAACCTTGAGAGAGCTTTCGCCTCAGCCTTCCAGACTTGAGTGCAGATGGCCTCTCCACTTTCCCCTGCAGCCAGGGCAGAGTCTACCTGGCCTTCGGAGGTACAGGGGACAGGTGATGAAGTGTGAGAGAGGGCTCTGATGGGTGTGCGCTGACACCTGAGGGATGTGTGCCACCGTTGCTCTGGGGTTCTGCTTTTGTTTTGCCATGAGAATGGGCAGCACTTGGCTCCTTTTTCTAGAAATCCTGTCTGAACCCCAGGTGCCCCTAAGCAGAACATGTTTGGGGTCTGAGATGGGTGATGATGGGTGCCTGAGCTCGTCTGTTGTGGTCTGTTGGAATCTGGGTAGTATCTGTCGTTCTGGTTCTAAAGCTATGGAGAGGGTGTGGAATTTCTCTCTATCTCTGTGGGTCCTTTCAGCTGGTCTAATAATGAAATCAACATGAGGCAGATCAGCAGGAGAAAATAATCAGATTTAATTGTATACGTATATATGGGAACCCCACATGGACGAGAGAGTCAGAGACCCCACGTATACAAGAGGTGCAGAGACAGAAAGGGAAAATGAGGTGTGTGTGGCCTTTTGAACTAAGGGTGAAATAAGGCACCTGGGGCATCAGGGGAGGGCGAGGCCATTCACAGGATAGTAAGCAGAGCAGATGTCCCCCAGTCATTAGAAGCTCGCCCTGCCCTATTGATAGGTCATAAAAAGTGATTTCTGGTAATAGTTCTTATTACGGGCAAGGCCCCCATTGGAATTCTTTAAGGCAGAAGTAAAAATGTTTCTCATGAACCCACAGGGTTGCAATTGTCTTCAGCTCAGAATAATTCCCATGCCAACGTGGCACATCGTAGGGACACCTGTTCTGAAGCCCTCCAAAACAATCCCTATTCTCTGTGGAAAATATAAATCAGCAAAAAGAAGACAAGAAAGAATTCATAACCCCACCCCGCAGAGAAAAATCACACAACGTTTGAGGCGTGCCCTTGTGGCCACCCACCCAGGCACCACCCAGGCACCACAAGACACCACTGCAAATCTTTTGGCAAAATTCTCTCCAGGTCAGCGAGCCCACGGTGCCTCTCTGCTGGCAGTCCCGGTGCTAGGAAGGTTTTCGTGCCCACACAGAACCTGACGAAAGGAGCATTCGTAATTCTCTTTACTACTTTAGACGGCGACACAGAGGCACAGAGAAATTACATGACTTTCCCAGGGTCATATTCTGAGTGACTAACACCAGAAAAGAAGGCCACCCTTCTCTGTTCTTTTGGCATCTTCCCGAATTCAGAAAGCGAAAAAGACTGAGGTGGGTATGGTCACCACAGAACGGCCTTGGCTAAATTTAGAACGACTCTATTCCTTAAACGCTAACAAAAACATTTCTCTTACTGTTGTCTTCACCTGTACGTATGTGATTGGCTATGCTCTTTTTTTTTTTTTTTTTTTTTTTTGAGCAAGAGTTCCTGACAGGAATTAAACATTGCGAAATGAAGAGTTTGTATAGGAAAAGAATGTCCCTCTCATACAAGAAGGCTGCATCGCGTTTATGTCAGGGGGCAACCCCTCCTCAAAAAAAAAAATGTTTCCTGTGGACAGTCACAAGTGACCTTCAGGGCTGTCATTTGTTCCTACCCAAAATTATAGCCTGCGAGTTTGAAAATACTGTTTTACTATGGACACATGAGTGACATTTCAATTAAGGATATTTGCATTGCTAATTTAAAGAGGACTCCATTTTTCTTCACTAGCTTTGCTTTTAGAAGAGAAATGGTTCATTGCAAAAAAGAAAGAATAAATTTGCACACATTAAGTGTACCTTAAGACATCAGAATCTCACATGGAGCTATTATTTCAGCTACTCGTTGATGGGAATTACGTGAGGATGTCCGCTGTCGTCTGCTCTGCCTCTCGAAGCAATCTGTGTCATAGCTACACACGTGCCGTTATCCATTGTGTAGCGTTGTGTTTACCGGTGAGGAAAATCAAGTCACGTGTCGGTTTCCATTTATTATAGAACCGCATATAGCTTTCGGAGCGGTCGCTGCATCACATGGCAGTTCTCCAAGGACTCAAAATGGTTTATCATTCTGTTGTGCTTAGTTACAGAGAGCCAGATGTGAGAGTCGTGCATAATGGGTATTTACATATCTCCATGAATCCCAATTAGCGACCAGAGATCTTCCCAGGTCATGTCTGTGTTATCTAAATCCACTTTTGTTGTAACACAGGACCCCAAAATTGTGCCAATAGCAAGATTACTATAAATATTCAGCCGATTAAAAATACATTGTAAGCATCTGCTTTGGGAAAAATTGCAGATGCCCCAAGCATACTGCGATGGGAGGCTGGTTTATATAAATCATGGCACAGAATAATACGCAGCCACTAAAAAGATAGAGAAGGAAATTCAGGGTGCATCAAATGAGAAGCAGGACCCTGCAGGAGTCTTAGTAGAAACCCCTTTATTTTTGTAAGATCTAGTAAATATATATTGAAAAAGGTTGGAATAATATTTAACAAAATGCCAGTCCTCCTTATTTCTCAGGAATAAGGTTATGGTGACTTTTATCTTCTCATTTTGGCTTACCTCCATTTCCTAAAATTTCTGCAAAATCACACAGAACCTTTATAAAGAACAATATTAAACTAAACCCTGTGCGTTGCCAAAACATATTCAGTATTAGCCTCACTGTCCTTCGATGTTCTCCACCATCCCATCCCCTTTAAGGCATCAGGTTGTTTATAGAGAAATGCAGAGAAGAGTGTACCTTGCGCATTCAGCTCCTGTCCCTGCAGGCCACTGACGGTCACTCAGAGCGGCGAGGGCGACTGAGCCGGCGGGGTACGTGAGCTGGCCTCCCTCCCGATGCTGCCGCCCCTTTTCCCTGCCTGCTCGTCCCCTTCTCCACCTTCTCATCCCTACTCCAAACCTTCCAGGCTGAAGCTATGCACACGCTTCAGGCAAAGAGGCCACCTGCTCCCGCGTATTCGTGCCCAGCTCTTGCCAGCCACTACAGTGCTGTCTTCCTTAAGGGTCCCGGGGGGCACACAGGGTCGTGACACGTGGAGGCTGCTTGAGCACACCATTTAGGGACCTCGGCACCTGGCAGCTCCGTTTCACCCCTCACAGTGTGCAAAATGTAAGCTTGGCGCGTTTTATCGCGTGAAGTGCTTTTCTGTTCCACTTCATGCCACTGAAAGGCTGTGGGTGGTGGTCGGAACCCCGAGGTTTGGGTCCCCACGGAAGGGGGAAGCTGGCACGATTTCTGTGGAGGAGCATTTTCACGTCGCACAATGGTTTTGTACTATTAGAAAACAATATGAGTCGACTCCTGAATCGTCGCATTCTGGATTCTTTGCAGATCAAGCCAAACTGCCCAAAGCCCAGCAGTTTTTGCTTTTCAGCTCAGTGAGACTGAAAGGAAAGATTTTATTTTGACCAGGGCGATTCTGAGATCCGACGTCGCTCGCACATCAACATGAAGGAAGATACAGCGTTTGACAAGTGTCTTCTGGAAGTGACATCTGTAGAGAACACCTGCCGTCTCCATTGAAACTTTAGATAAGCCGTGTCTCTCAGGATCAGCAGGGTCCTTGCTGGCATACTGTGCTGTGACAGAGATGAATTTTAAGCCCCGAGTCATTCACTCCTGTGTAGAGGATGCTTTTTTGGCGAGACACGTGGAGGCGAGGAGGGGAATCAGCCCCTGACTTAGATCTAAGTCAGGCCCCGCGCCTAGGCCCGTTTTGAACGTATCTTTGACACTGTGACACTCGCCAGGTCATGACAATGTTTCCTGGCCCTTTCCTACCCCTAATTACGTGCTGATGATTATCACTCTGATGTTTTCTGCATCACAGACGCGCGTAGACAAGCGCTTCTTGGTACGTGGGCACAGCTGTCCGGTGGGGTGCTGGACTTCTCTGTGTGCTGTGAGGCGGGGTGCGCGCACGCGCTGAGCCGGGCCTGTGTCGATGGCCCGTGTCTGGTACACTTCGGCTCGGCACAGCCCTGCTGGTAGGGCCGGGGTGGGTGGGCGCGAAGGAGCACCACAGAACGCCTTTCCCGGAGTGGCCTTTGAGATCGGTGTCCATTGTGGCAGGACTGCAGTCTAAGCGAGAATTGTTTCCATAGGCAATGGCCGTGAAAAACCTCGTGGCCCCAAAAAAACGTTTCATCAACAGCGCGGCTCGTCTCATTAGCCTGCGGAGAAGTTAACTCACCGCTCAATTCTACCGTGTCATGGCTAGGAGTGTTCGAACCCCCAACCAGCACGTCTGCCGTTTCTGAGCCCGTGCGACCCCGGCGCTCTGTCCCCCGCGAGCCGCAGCCGCCGTGCGGCTGCCGTGCACCCCGCACCTCTTAGACCTTGACCCCAGGCAAGGAGACATCTTCAGAGTTAATGAGCAATTAGGGCAGTCTTTCCTGTCAATTAACTGGCAGAATAATGAGATCAAGTGAGCTCCGTCCTTAAAAGCACCCAGCCCTGTGTTTTTCCGCAGAGCGTGTCTTTCTCCGCTGTCGGCAGTCCCACGAATGGACAAACAGCTGCTTGACGTGAAAACGCATTAAAGGTTGCGCCCGCCGCAAACAGGAGAGAGAGGTGTACAAACAGGATACCGTTTACTCTAACCTCAGAATGCACGGATTTTTCCCCCTGAGTGCCTGTAGTGACGTCAGAACATCTGCTGTCGCCTTAATTGTCTTAAAGACCGGCAGGAAAAATACTTAGGGAGCAAGCATCCTATCATCTCCTACGAGTGGATGTGTGGTATCTCAGACTGGGGCAGTCTGGGTACTTCCATTAGTGGGTTTCAGACCATGGGCCATTTAAGGATTTTGGCTTTTCGCTGAATGAATGGGATGAGGACAGAGGAAGGAGGGGAGAAGAGAAAATGGGTAAAAGCCCCAAGGGAGAGGCTGGCCTGTTGGAGGAACTACGCTGTTTGTGGCTGAACTGTAGTTATTGGGGTGGAGGCTTGAGTGATGAGGTAGATGGGAATCAGGTTGCAAAAGGCCCAGTATGCTGTGTCTACAGGTTTTGTACTTGACCCTGGGGACAGTGGCAGCCTTGAGAGTTTTAGGAAGGGGAGCAGTAAGATCCAATCCGGGTATCGAGATCACTGTCGTGTGTGGGGTTTGGCTCGCAGCGGGAGAAATGGAATTTAAGTGAGGCAGAGTGCACCAGGCTCGCTGGTGAGTGACCCGTGTGTGCGTATGGAAGCGTGTTTCCATGTGTGTACGTGAGTGTGTATGTGCGTGTGTGTTCACTTAATCCACCAAGAACCGGTGGGGTGAGTTCTCCTGTTCCCCCATTTCAGAGAGGAGGGGGCGAAAGCAAAGGGGGGCTGACCGAGCTCCCGTGGCTAAGCAATAGGGCCGAGATCTGGGCCAGGCTGGGTTCATTCCCGAGTCTGTGTCCTTAATCATGGCACCCTTTTGCCGCCTTTCATACTGTGTTGATAGGGTCATCATGATATTTTTTATTAATAATTATTTGATTAATAATAATATTGTTAACTAGTGTTCTACTAAACACTATAGTACTCTACAAGCTCAGTGAGCTTTTTCTGTATTCATACTCATTCTTCTTGGAATGAAGTCAGAAATGTTGGTGAATTAGTTGTCTGTAAACTGTTCATCAGGAAGTGTCAAGTTGTAAATGTCCTCGTTGAGTTGAAGCTTCCTGTGGGAATTGCGCCCACAGATTTCCCCATCGCATGTTTTCAGGGCCTTCACTCAGGGGAGACCTGGGAAACCCCACCCTTGAGCCTGTTCCGGGGTCCACAGCCTCACACCCCCCATGTAGAGCCGCTTCTGACGTATCCTCCCATCTTATTTTTACGCATCACATGCAACGAACTGACTTCTTCGAAGAGCAATACAGCACATTCTGACCGCGATTAAAGATCCCCACCCCCGGCTTAGAGGGATGCCAGGGAGACCCCGTAGTGTGGGCGGACAGTGGAGAAATTCAGGTTCGGTTCTGGACCTCAGTAATAAAGCGCATATCACGATAAAGCGAGTCGTCATCTTTTTTGCGGTTGGTGGGCTTGGCCTGCCCTTTGTAAAAACGCAACACCTGTGAGGTGCAGTGAAGCAGAGCTCAGTGAAAGGAGGGGTGCCTGTGTGCAGCATGCAGCCCGGGTCGAGGTGGGAACGTGTGTCCTTTAAAATACGCTTTCACTGGCTCCCGTCGTGCGTTCGGATCGGCTTGCTTTCTCGTAGGTCCCCAGAAACGCCAGTGGATTTTCTGGTACCTTGTATTTAGCTGAGCTTTTCTTGCAAAAGCATCCAGAATACCTTCCAAATAGATTTTTTTCTTTTTATGTATTATTTGGATGCTATAAAATTTTGGCCAGATGGATTTTTAAGGTATTTCATGATTTTTTAAAGACAGAATTAGAGGTTGTCAACTCATATTCTATCAGTCGTCTAGTTTTACGATATTTATACAGAACCCGATTCTCCACTGAAATCATCTCTAGTATTGACATCTTGCTATATTCAGAAATATAAGATCTTTGAATTGGGAGGGACATTAGCAGATGCTCTTCTCTCATTTTATAAGTGTTTCCTGAAGCATCCATGAGATGGGCCATCTTCATACTGTCAGAAATAAGACTCTGGAAGGATCTCGTAAAATAAGACATAGAACGAGAATAATTCTGTTGTGGACTGTTGCCAAGTTGGTACTTAAGGGGATTAAAACTGAAATGGCTTGATTAATTGACCTTAATTTAAAATCGTTTTATGGCGGTTATTTTATGGAAGTTATCCTGAGAAGTTTAGCCAGCCGACCCAAACAGACTCTGCCTATCAAGATTTTGATAACTCTGGTTTTAAATCTATGCAAAGGGTAAAAAAAAAAGTGGGAAAGAAGAGCTTAGAGCCTATATTCCCTTCAGGCTGAGATGAAGCCCTTTGCAGCCTGGAGTTCTCACCTCAGCGTGGTGTGGGCTTTGCCGGCGGGCCCCAGTTGGAATCCCAGCTGTCTCCCCTGCACCAGTGAACAAGGTAACTCAGGGAGTTAAAGGGATTTCGTGGCTGGGGAGTTGTACCTTCCCCATGGGGCTGCAGGTAGCCATCCGAGAAAGGAAGGCAGGTTTCTCACATGGAGAAGGCACTTCATTTTGCTCCTCCTCTTCTTGTCTCTTTGTTTTTTCCTTTTGAGATCATTTTAATCAGTTTTAGAGATGTCTCCAAAGAGGTAATAATGGTGATGAATACTTAAGCACCAACATTTAGCAAGCCCTTTTCATGTAGCAGTCATAGCAAGTACATTCCATGCTTTTTTTTTTTTTTTTGCTTGTTTGTTTATTTTCACAAGAGCCTATGAGGTTGGGTGCAGTTGAGGCCGAGAAGAAACCAGATGAGTGGTAAATGAGGTATGAATCCGGGCCTGTCTCATACCGAAGCTCTTAATCACTCTCCCTGTGGTTCCAATGATCTCATTCCAGGAGCACTCAGCTCTCTGTTTCTGCCCCCATCCCAGACGATGATGACCGTGGAACTACACACAGCCTGCGTGGGGCATGGTCTGAGCCCGTGTGTGTATTAACCCATTTAAAGCTCACCACAACCCTTTACAAGTCCCGTTCCTGGTTCCATTTTTGCTATTCCATTTTTTCAGACAGGGAAACTAAGACACAGAGAGGCCAAGTAACTTGTCCACTTACCCAAAGGCACACAAGAGTTAAAACGGGTGTTCAGACTCTGGCTCTTAACCCCAGTGGTCCTTCCCCTGTCACTTAAGCTTATTTTATAAAGATCTTAGGCTCATCAAAGAAGAGACACTTAGCTGCACTTTCCAGTTTTCCAGTAACTTGCAAAAGAGTTTTCTTATCCTTGCTACAGCCCTCTAAAATAGTGATACAACGAATACTTCATCCAAAGGCTAAACCAAGACGAATGCCTAAACAAGGAAGAGCAAATAGCAGATTCACTAACTGGAAATCTATTTATAGTCAATTACCGAAGCTCATTGTGCAGTCAGTGCTTCTACATCATTTAGAGTCGCTAATAAATGAAAGTCTTTGCATCTTTTCAAGTGTCTTGATATTTACAAGTCTCATATTTTACCATAGGAAGCAGCCTCAACAAGCATATTCATGTGTTGACAGTTCTAATTAATACAAGTAATTAGTCCTGACAGAACTGTGAAAAGAAGACCCATTCATAAATTCACTAATTATGTTACTCTGCTCAGAATGTAATCGCAGTCTGGTCTTTAATCATTTCTGTAGATGGGCAAAAGGCCATCTTACTAAATTCTTCAGGCTTTCACATTTGCTTCTGGTAAAGGAATTTTGTGAAAATTAATTTATTGTCAGAACTTAATTTTCCAGTATGTAGGCATTGGTGAAGAACAGACAGCTTTCTGGGGGGAGAAATAAGCAAAAGGAAAAAGCCAGGCAAAGAAGGAAGGAGGGAAGAAGAGATCATCAAACATGACCATATGCTTTCTGAAATATCGGAATCTTTTGCCTTTTTTGTGTACTTATTTTGGTGCCTTTTCTGAAAGATAAGATAGCTTTACTTAGGCTATTTATGTTTAACGCATAGAAAATTTGAAGATTGTTACTTTGATCGAAGTTCGAGCCCTCTTCTCTCTGGTATAAATAACCTACTATTTCAGGGGCATGGGTTCTGCAGTGGGGTTTCTCAGCCTCATCACCGTTAGTATCTTGGTTCCTTGTTGGGGTGGGTTGGGGCTATCCTGTGCATTGTTGCATGTTGAATAGCATCTGGCCTCTACCTTCTAGATGATAGCGTACCCTTCCCCCAGTAGTGACAGCTAAATATCTCCAGATATTGCCAGTTGTCCCTTAGGGGGCAAAATCACCCCTGCTTGAGAACCGCTGTGCTAGAGTGCAAAAAATCGGCAGGTAAAACTAATGTATAGGACACTTAACGTAGTTTCAGCTCTAGCTAAACCATTAAAGTGATCATTTAGTGGTACGAAATCCAGATTTGACACGCTATTTCTTGAACTGCAGTACAGACGTACTTTGGAGATATTGTGGGTTCCAGCCCACTACAATAAAGCGAGTATTGCGACAAAGCGAGTTGTAATGTAATCTTCTTGCTGGCAAAAGGTGTTGCCTTCAATTTGTAAAAAACGCAACACCTGTGAAGTGCAATCAAGCCAAGAACAATAAAACACCATGTGCCTGTATTTCCTTCTGACCTTTTCAATGCCAGGGTCCCAGCGGTCCTCTTTGATAGAAAGTAGAGTAGCATTCAGGAGTAGAGTATCTGTAAGTAAAACCCCCTTGGTTCTTATGTTAGAGACACTAGGCTCTTAGCATTCATGGATTTAACATGTAAGGTTTTGACTATTTTTAGGTGACTGAGTACTCAGTTGCAGGTGTTCTTCGTCCTCCTTTCCAATTCACTGATTCCTTCCCTTCTTTCCTCTCTACGCTGCTTAGATTTCTAGACTTTGGTTTCAGTTACTGTGTTACAAGTACCGTGGTGCTAAGTCTAGGTCCTCTTTTCCTCTTCCAAGGCTTTAGTTACTATTTGTATTCCAGCAACTTCCAAATCTGTCTCCTCAGCCCAGATCTCTTTCTGAGCTTCTGAAATTCCATACAAACCTACTCAAGGGCATCTCAGATGCAGCACGTGCAAAACTGAGGTGGACCTTTCTACCCCCCACCAATTTGTTTCTTGTCAAGTGGTGCCTCTTGGGTGTTGTCAGTAATGAGGCCCTCATGATGTCAACTCAAAATATGTCTCACACCCTTCCACTTCTTTTCATGTCCACTGCCATCCATGACTGGATGGATGGCAGGTGAGGATGGAGAGGTATAAGGGTCAGATCCTGTCGGGCCCCTGGTATTGTGACAATTGAAAAGCTCTCCCAAAGACACGTTTTTAAATGCCCCTGGGAGGGGAATGCTACACCCACCTCTGATCAAGAACTTTCTTCATAGCATTATAGCAGTTAAAATTGATCAAGATCCAGGGTAAAAACTTATTTTCAATAATGGCTTCTCCTAAAATGAGTTGCAGAATTACAGATTGGAAAAGTGGAAACCTACTAATGGATGATCATGAGTGCCAAAAAGCCATCACATGCAGAAAGTTACAGGCGGGACAAGAGTTCTTAACCTTAGATACTTATCTGTGCTCACTGACATAAATCTCTTTAGTAATGCAACAAATACTTCAAGCCCTTCTGTGAGCCAGGCAGTGTTTGTTACTGGATCATGAGAAAACGTCTAGACAGACTTTTGTGAAGTACATAGAGTACTTTGGGGATATCCTGAAAAGATACTGGTTATGTGGCACTTGTGGAATCCACTCTTGGGGATCCGGGGACACCTCATAAAGAGATGGCTCAGCTTCTACATCAAGTTCTCAAAGTGACTCCCAGACCAGCTTCAGAGCATTCATTTGGGAACTCACTAGAAAAGTAAATTCTGAGGCCCCATCCCACACCCACTGAGTCAGGAACTTGGTGGATGGGACCCAGCTCTGAACACACAAAACGATTCTCTTCGGTGTATAGCAGAATCACTGGCACGGCCCGTGGAAACCCAGACTTGCTGACATGTGGTGATCTTTGAGGGTGCATTTTGGAAGCAGTAAACAGCATGAATGATACTGTACTTTATAGCATTGGTGATGGCGGTAGTATTCGTGTGTGAAGTTTGGAAAAAACAAACAAGGCAGGGAAGGTAAAACAGAGCCTTATTGTGGGCCTTGTCTCAAATTTGCATCTTTATTTGGAAGAACAAAAAAACAAAAATGTAATGCCTTTTTAAAGTTATTTCCAAATGGATTAAAAGGAAGTAAATACATCCCTATACATTGCAGCTGTCCTTGGCAGTTGCAAAGGTGTGGTGGCCATTTGCTCTGGGCCTGAGACGGCTCAACCTTTTTTACAGAAGTCGACCTCTACTTTTGATGCTTGTGGTGTTGGGGGCAAAGGAGAGTCATTTATTATAAACTTATTGAATACATTTTTGTTTTTCCCAAAAAGGGAAAGAGAGTTAAATCATTTTCAGGAAAGTTATTCCAAGTTTCTTAGGTAAGGGCCCTTGAAGCCATTGACTCAGTCACCAAAGAAAGAACCAGAAAAGGGATGCTAAAGCGAGTGCAGTTGGACACACTTATTTTTTTTTTCCTTTCAGAGCTGTGCCCTTCAAGCCAAGCTCCCTTTTGCCAAGCGAGTTGCCCCCTCGCTTTTAAAACCACATGCCTTTTGAAGGAAATTCAATCCATATGTTCCTGAGTCACTTATGTCAAGTCATTAAAATGTTATTTTGTCAATGCGATTTCATGTTTGAAGTCGCAGTAAAGTATTTTTAGGAGACTTTCGTTCTTCGTAATGCTCCATTTTTCTCGGTTTGTTGTCCCGTTTCATTTTAACACAGTGTATATCATCTTAACACACATCCTGTGGTGACACAAAGGAAATCTCGAAGCCAGAAGAGCCTAATTTAACACACTTGAAGCAGCCAGTTTCTATTTGTAGAGGTTCATAACTGTTTTCCCTCTTCGATTTTTTTTTTTTTATTTTGTGTCCTGGGCCACTTTTAACCTGGTCCTGTTCCACCCAAGCCCTCTCCTCCTATTCCCCAGAAAGGTACTCATGAAGGAAAATAGAGAAAATAGAAAAAAGAGACATAATAGAAACAAATTGCCTCCTAGGACAGAGTTCCATTATACCACGTGATCCTGTCTTTCCAAAACTGAGTTCATTTTCCCCTAATACCTGCTCACGTTCCCTGCTGGGAGGATTAAGGTGTTTCATAAAATGTCTACAAAACAGAGAAGTAAAATTTAATTTAGGAGCAGTCTAAGCTTCTCATAATTAGGGCAAATAGATGGTGTCGGCTCAGGCTGAAGCTAATTGTTTCTCTTTCTTTCTTTCTTTCTTTCTTTCTTTCTTTCTTTTTTTTTTTTTTTTTTTTTTTTTTTTTTTTTTTTTTTTTTTTTTTTTTTTTTTTTTTTTTTTTTTTTTTTTTTTACTAAAATAAGCTTTAAAAAAAAAAAGATCTCTGTGTCTTTGCAATCTCATGGACCAAGGGTTGATCGGTACATGGAGCATTCTGCCGTGGTTTATGTGTGTCTGTCCATCAGGAATGTGTTGGCTACAGAAGGTGCCAAAGTAGTCTTATTTTTAGGGTGAGGTAGCTGTTTATCTCCGTTCTGAGTGCTGGGTGCTGCCGGAGCAGCAGGTGTAGCATCAAACAGGAGCAGAGACGTTTACCACCTGGACGGACAAAGATTTAAGGCGTTAACCCTTCTCATCTCGTTGAGCTTATGAAACACTTTCCCCCTTTTTTATTTTTTATTTTTCATTTAGTCCTCAAAACAGCCCTGAAGACTGTGGTTTCTGGTGTTGAGGACATTGAGACTCAGAGAGGTTAGTTTCCTTGTTATTTCACACAGCGATTGTGGCTGCTGGCGTGCGCCTCCATCTCCACTGGTTACACACTAGTTGACACTAGTATGTAAATCCCGCAAGAGTAGGCTTGTCCACCATATGGTCCACTCGGAAACCTTGGTGGGCTTTTACTTTTGGAAGACCCACCCCATATCATTTAAACTGTTTTTAAACATATGCAATCCCATCCATAATACATAAACACATATTAAAGTAAATGAATATAAACATTAGATATTTCATATAGATGACGCCCATCACACAAGCTATAAATGGTTGATATGGTACATTTCATAGACATTGAATTAAACATTATCTTTATAGATTCTTTTTCACTCAGGAGCCAATTATGCTGAGGTCTCAGACATTTTCACAGGCCTCTGAAACGCTCGTGGCTTGAGCACGGTGCCTACAGCAGGTAAAGCCCCCCATTTTGGCCTTAATCAAACTCGTATTCCCCACACCTATCATATGAAAGAAAAAAAATACAAAAAGACTAAATGAGAGGAGAGGACAGAGAGGAGCAAGGATTATCCAAAGGGCAGAGCCACCCTTTCCTCCCTCAGCCCTGATTTCGCGAGTCCACACTCTTCCTTCACAGTGGACGCTGGGAGCGTTGCTCCTCGCAGCTCACGTGGACCCCCAGCCTGAAGAGGACTTCGCTGGCTGGCTCAGGGCAGACCTGGGCTGCACTCAGAAGCCCGCAGCACAGCTCAGTGCACCGTGTTTCTGGGCCCAGGGCGGGACCGGGAAGTGGTGGAGCTCGCCCTCCATCCACGGCAATGCTTTGGGGTTCGGCCATTTGACAAGTACTCACCGGGAATGCTGCGGTGACCAGGACAGACGCATCCCCCGAGCCCAGAGACCTCTCCCCGCACACTCCGATCGCTTTCTCACTCCTTGGAGTCCCTTTCCTGAAGTATATTTAAAATAGCTTTGCTTTTTCCTTCTCAGTGTTTGGTGGGAGTATGGGTGGCCTTGTATATTCAAAAGACTGAATCCTTCTGTTTATCGACTAAGGTTACAGAGGGGAAGCAAGCCTGTAGTGTAAAACTTGGGCATGTAAAACTTCAGTTTCTCTGCTGCTCGATTATTTTCCTGTATTTCTCTTTTAAATCTCCTGGACTTCTGAACAGAGACGCAAAGCCCTGCCCGAGTTTGTACAGCGCCCTCTGGCACTGTCCTCCATCATGGTGGTCCCCCCGCTGCCCTGCCAACCCGGGCACTCGTGTTCACTTTCAGTTGTCTCCTTTTGGCAGGATATGTACGTATTTACATTTATGTGTCTTTTGATTGTCCTTACATGATCTTTTACTGAACTCATCTAGAACATTTAATGTGTGGAGGGGATCCCAAAGTTTATTCTCCCCAGGGGAGGAACGAGATCTGCCTGGCATCAGTTTAAGGAAATGATTACTCCGGAAAGTGGCGTGCAATGTCTTCTTGCCCTGGGGACACTGGTGACTTCCGAGCGGGTGACCAAGGGGGGCCGTCTGGCCTCGTTGGTAAACAAGTTGGGAAGGGGGCATTTCTGTGTTGCCTCTTCCACTCTGCTCCCTCATGTTTTGCCGTTTACCCAAAATGATCCCCAGTCGAAGATTGGTATTTATTTATTTAGGCAAAGGTCCATCGCCTTGGGAGTGTTTTGGAAAACTGTCTCTAGATGTACTCTCTCATACTCACGCCTTTTTCCTGCCCACCCAACTCAGCGAGAGCTTTTTACATATTTTATAATATATGAATTCTCCTTTTAGAGAAGAAGGTAAAGTATTAGACCAAGAGGAATCAAGTCTAACCATTCCAGAGTTTGTCGTCCTGAGAAATACAGTCTTTTATGATCCCCGTTGTTATTATTTTATGGGGTAATGACCGAATGAGAAGGGCCTTGACCTTGAACCTTCACTCACGGACAGAATCGCATCTTATCAGATCTCCCAGCATTTCTTTTAAGCCTTGGAACAATTTTAAGGCCAATTCATAAGACTAATCCATCCTAAAATTGTAATCCTGACCATTTATCCTCCTCGCTGCCCCGTTGCTGATGGTTCCCTTTCTCATCACATGGACCAGCTGGTGGCACCGGGCTCCCTGTCCCGTGATAGCCTGGACGGCTTGGGGGAGGAAGCCTAGACTGCATCACAACCTGGCCACACTCTGTGTCCTCACGCGTCACAGGCCTCGACAGGTGGCAGTGAGTGCGTTTCTCATCCAGGATCCCTTTTGCCTAGTACCGGGTGTCACAGTTTAAGCAAGTGGGATTCTGACCCTTCCGTGCCAAACGCTCGCGGTTCTAAAGCATACCTTGCCGTCAAATGTCAGTCTGAAATTCGGCTTGAAATTAGCTGGGCTTGTTTATTCCCTATCGAAACAGCCGCCAAGGAACACGGGATTATCTGATGAGAGGTTCACCGCCTGCCAGCTGCACGTTTGAATATGTGTGGCCTGACTCCAAAAAAAGACACTTCTGAAAGTGTCGTTAGGCACTACGTGAGCAAGACTGACAATGCCTTATGGCCGGATGACCCTTTTTGCTTGACACCTTCTTGAAGCGTGTATTTTGCTCGATGTGTTAAACTTGCAGCCATGTCACAGTAGTCGGTGACCAGGAGGAAGGCTAGGTTTCACTTCCAAATTAACACAGCTAGCCGAGGGACCTTGGGTAAATTTCTTACCTTTTCTGAACTCTCTTTCAGCATCTATAAGATATGGGGGTGTCTAGGTAATCTCTAGGGTCCGAATGGCTTTAGAAATTCTGTGTACATTGCATATTGGTTCATTGCACAGGTCTCGTGGTTGTGAATATATACACTCATTTAAACCGTGTCGTTATATTCATCTTAGGCTTAGGTACGAAATCATACCTTACTCATCCTTGCATCCGCTCCTTCTAGGAATGGTGCCTGACATGCAATAAGTGTTTTCAGTTAATATTGGTCATATTACTTAAGGAAAGAGGAGAGAGACAAGTTGCCAAAGTTAAAGACGGTCTCAGAAAATTTGGTGGAATGAGAAATTACACGTTCTAAACCAAAATAGTAGGTTGGAGAGATGAAAATGAGAACATCAGCGGCATTCCCCCTGCACCGTTCCTGAGAAAGCAGACTCCTTCTCATTTCTAACTGTTCAGGGTGCCATATTAGACGATGCACGCCCCGTGCTCAGCGCTGTGCCTGGCACATGGCAAGCATGGGATAAGGTGTCAGCCATGATCAGTAGCTAGAAGAAGAAGATGAGTCTTCTGGTTAACCTCATATTGTCAGACTAGCTGGACCGTCACTTAGTGGAGCTGAAGGTGGAGAGCATACAACCTTTCCACCAAAGTTTACTGGATGTCCCATCCGACCCAGGGGTCCTGCGTCAGGTGGATATCAGTTCTATGGTTACGCTGAGCAAGGACTTGACCCAACAGTGTTACATGTGTTGCTTTTTTGAGTCTCGAGTGCCCAGTTGGTAACTTTGGTTGGATCTCTTGCTCATCAAATGAAGATGTACAAGAGAGACAGCTGGCTACTCGATTCTCCCCGCTGGCTGAAGAGTAAGTGGGAGTTTAGACGTGGAAGCGATTTGCGTAGTGATTTCCAGGCACCAGCATAGTCTTTAGTGTCTGATCGCCGAGGGCAGCGTGGAGACCTGCCTGCCTGCCGCGAGAGGTGATGACGCATGTGGAGTTGAGGGTGTGATCGTATATCAGAGGTCACTTCTGTAAGGTGCCCTGCTGTGTGTGGGCTCAGGCACCTCCTGGAGGTCTCTCTGTCCCCATCGCCATTTCTTATGCCATCCACCTCTTCTAGGCTGCGCTCCTTAGCACAGAGGAGGCCCAGGCCCTCTGCTGTGAGGGCCACGCGGGAACCAGCCGTGGTCATCCCGGTTCACGGCAGGGACCCCGCCAAGGGCGTGGGGGAGAGTCAGGGCCCTTGGCGGTGGCAAGGATGTCGTTTTTAAAGCCACGAGCGATTCCTTCCCTTTAGTCAGCAGTTCCATTTCTAAGGTGTAATTAATTTCTCATATCTGAACTCCCGCAGAGTTCCCCAAGGGGTAACATAGTGTGGGGTGAGCCAAGGGAACAAGGAGCGACCCTTTCCCATGGGGCCACGCGGACAGTCTGTAGTAGAAGAACAGCTCTCCTGCCTTCCTCATCTGCTGGGGACAGACCCCTCCTCTAGGAGGGGTGCGTCCGGCTTTCCTGACTGCGTTTCTCCGTGGGGCCAGTGGGGAGCCGGGCCCATCCCACCTAGGTCACAGAAAACGTCGTTGGTTCCCTTGATGGGCGGGGGTGGGGTGGGGCGGCTTGGTGCGGAGCGGGCATGCTCTTGGATGCACAGACAGCTTCCAACCGCCGTGCAGTGCCGGAGAGCGTGCACCTGCACCCCACCTTACGTCCAGAGGAAAAACCCTTGAAAATCTGTTCGTTTAGAATGTTTGACAGCCATCTAAACGTGACCTCCTGAAGCCCTGCCTCGTGTGAAAAGTGACAGCGATTGTCATAGAAACTACGTATTATTTAGAAACCAGCCGAGAAGAGATAACACACGTAAGCAAGGTTCCTTCATTGCTGATGGAGAGCGAGAACTGAGAATGTCCCCCCAACCCCGTGGGCCCCGTCGGGTGCATTGGGCTGGGGGGTGGGGGGAGCGAGCCCCTGGGGCCGCGGTGTCACAGTCTGTGCCCAGGGCTGAGTGACAGAGAGAACGCCACCCAGCAG
Organism: Macroglossus sobrinus; assembly: GCA_004027375.1. Taxonomy (NCBI): domain Eukaryota; kingdom Metazoa; phylum Chordata; class Mammalia; order Chiroptera; family Pteropodidae; genus Macroglossus; species Macroglossus sobrinus. The sequence continues at coordinate 20,119 of PVKZ01003512.1, forward strand.
CCACACCGGCGGTCCCAGTTTGAAATCGTCCTCTCGTCCCCGTTGGCTCACCCGTAGCAGGACCCAACGGGTCCCTGTGTTTTACTTCGGAGACTAAACGCCGCGTGGATCAGAGCAGGAACGACGTCCCCAAGACCGTGGCGGCAGGGACACTGGGAAGGTGTGACAGCACAGGCTGCCCACCTCTCAAGGCGACCCTCCCGGCTGGGCTGGCAGGGGATCGCGGGTGTGGAGAGGCTGTCCGCGCTGCTCGGGGGCTGAGTCCACACGCCATCTGGTCATCCTGGATCTCGGAGGTGTCACCTGTCTACTCCCCCTGCCCAGAAGCCCTAGGCAGCGACTTCCCAAGTCCAGAGCAAGGCTTCTGCCTCAGCCGCCTTGACATGTGGCATCATCAAGAGAGCGGTGTCCCCAGCCAGTGACGCTTGGCTGGCAGGTACCAAGCCGGGTGAGCCTTACCCGCACCCCCGCCTCGCCCGCCCCCCTCGGGCCCCTCACCGCGTGGGGAACTGGCCGCATCCCAGCCCGGCCCAGCGTGTGCGGCTTCCACCTTCAGCTCCTCCAGAACGTGCCTGTCCCGAGAGGACGTGGAAAGAACCCAGTCCGAATTCCTCCATCGGGTCACTGTGTCATTCCGGGAGGAGGAAGTGACGCTCTCCACACAATACTGCGGGCACAAAGGACCCTGCCCGGCTTCGGGGTGCCTGGGGTACCGACCGCCAGCCCCGGGACTCGCTGGCAACGTGAAGCCACCCTGACCTGTGGTTTGTTTCCACTCGGAGGAATTTCAGATGTAAAACTCGCGGCTTCACTTATGCTACCTGCTGCCCTTGAAAGAAGCGCCCCCTTTTTTCTGGGAGGCCCCAGCCCCACACAAGGCAACGGCGAGAGGCCTCGCGCTTGGTCCAGGGCACAGGTCGCTCGTGCTGCGAGAAGAAGGCCGCCGGACAACTCCGACGTAGACAACAGGCCCCTGCCCCCTCGAGGCTCCTGACGTTTGCTTCTGAGCCTTTGCTTTCGGGACGCGGCTCGCGAAACCCAGTGAAGGGGGGTCGCTGGACCTTTGTGTGCACTGCAGCTCGTCCCTCCCCCGCTTCGGGTTCGGGTTCAGCACGGCCTGTCTCCGTGAGCGCCTCCTCCTCTTCTCTGTGAACATGAACGTGAGATGAATCGGCTTTGTCTCTGCACCTTGCCTGCTCCCCGCGTGCCCGGGGAAATAGCCAGCTGGAGGCTGGAAGTCCTGAGAATGCTGTGTCTGCAGGTGCTGAGAATCCGAAAGAATCCTTTAAGGAGTTTTTGTTTTTGTTTTTTTGTTTTTCACAATAAAACGACTTGGATGTCGGTATCTGAAGCTGGAAAGACGAGCCAAGTTCGCAGTGCGGCAGTTACAATGTGATGCGTTATGTATCCCTCGTGGCACGGCCCAGGAGTGACGATGGTAAACCGTGACGTGTGACCGTGACGGGTCATATGCTGTGCAGGGAGAAGCACAGCAGCCGTCATCCGAGGTCACGAAAGGGAGGCCGAGTTCCGATGAAAGCAGTGCACCCCAAGTTCTGTGCAGAGCAGCCCCTGGAGCAGGCTGCGAGTACGTCCAGAGCCCTCCTTCGTTCCTAACCAGAGAAACCTGGAGAGGTTTCACAGCTCCTAAGTTCGCCCCGGGGATGCTCTTTCGTTCTGAGGCCACACGTCTCGTCTTTGAAATTTCGCAGTCGTGCACCTTTACGCCGCATTCCTCGGCGAGGACCATCGTTAAGCACAGAGGGTTTGCATTTTAGCTTAAATGCGAACAGTGTGGTTTGGGGAGAGTTCGCCACATCAGAGGGAGGTGGTTTGGGCATGTTTTATTTTAATTCTTGTTTCTATAGTATTTGAAGTTACAAGTGACTCATGAAAGTATGTTTCATTTAGATGAGTCGTGTTGGTAGAGCGTCCTCGCTGGGCCTTTTACCGTCCTTATTTTTTCTACCCTGAAAGAATTGTCAGAACACGGGCCTTCTAGGCCGTCTGCCAGGGCAGCTGCCCTTCGTTTCTTCTCTTCAGAGCCGTAAAAACCATGTCGTTATGCTGGGTCCAAACAGCAACGAATTGTGCACCTTTTCATGGTCACCTCTCGTTGTTGTTGTTGTTGTTGTTGTTTTAGTTTAGACTATCCGCAGTGTCAACGTGGAGTTTCTGCCTTACGACCACCTTCCATACCCTCATCGCCTCCCGTTTAAAAACAAAACACATCCCCACAGAAACCCGCTCAGGTTTTGCTGAGTGAAGAGAGGTTGGACGGCAAACGTGGAGATGCAGGCGCTCGGTTCCAAAGCAGAGGTGAGGAACGCTGGTGTTGGCTCCACCCCTGGGTGTCCGGGCTGTGATATTTGCGGGCTGTGAGACACACACACACACACACACACACACACACACACACACACACCTTCCTGGAGCCTCCGTTTGGCCATGTGTAAAATGAGGACAGTAGTTCATGCCCTCCATCTCCTTCCTTCCCCCACCTTCTCATTCATGCGTCCGCCCATGTATCTGTTCATCCCCAGGGAGAGAATGCAAACACAGACGCTCACTGTCCTTGCCCCCACAGAGCTCACAACCCAGCAAGGACGCACATCGCTGAAGCAGAGTCGTGCGCGATCGCTCACGGTGGCATCATGTGCTCGGAAGAAAGGGGGTGTGAACTTGGGAGAGCCTAGGGCACAGGGGGGATGCAGTCCCTCTCCCAGGAGTATGGGGCTCCAGCCGTGAGCTGCAGGAAGAGGAGAGGGCGAGGCATAACTCGTGAGCTGGACATGAGGGAGGGCGGGCTTCGTGGGCAGGGGATGCATCTTGATCTTTATTCTTAAATAAAAGGAAACCCTTGGAGGGTTTGAGGCAGAGGCTAAAGTTCATCAGGAGGTGTGTGTTTTTGAAAAGCTCTCCGGCTGCTGTGTGCAGAGTGGCTGGTAGGAAGACAGAGCGTGGGAGGTCACTTGGGCGTTCAGACGCCGGTCCAGGCTCACGAAGCAGGTGCAGGCAGGGTCGGTGGGAGGACAGTGCGGAGGAACGGCTGAGTTCGAAGAATGTTCAGGTTAGAAAGGCAGGGCTTGGTGATGGGTTCACAAGGGACAGGTGAGGAAGAAGAAGGTGTCCAGGATGATTATAGGGTCTGGGTATGAGCGAGTAACTGAACGTGTGGTGGGGACACTTCCAGAATGGGGCGGCCTGGCAGCTAGAAGAGGGGGTGTTAGCGTAACAGGTTCCACTTACCCTGGGTGGCTTTGGGCCAGGGGCTGACATCCTTTAATCCAGCGGTCCCTAACCTCTTTGGTACCAGGGACTGGTGCCCCTATGAGAATCTAACATCTAAGGATCTGAGGCAGAGTTGAGGCAGCCCTGGGGAGCGGCTGCAAACACAGATGAAGCTTCACCCGCTTGCCCGCCACTCACTTCCTGCTGTGCGACCCATTCTTACGAGGCCACAGACGGGTGTTGGTCCACGGCCCAGGGCTCGGGGACCCCTGCCACAATTAGTTCATTTCAGAGCACATCTACGATGTAGGTCTCTGCATCGCACGGTGAGAAAATCGAGAGTCAAGTACGGAAGTTGTTCAAGGGCACAGAAAAAGGAGCAGAGCCGGGATCGAATGCAGATCCGTCGGGCTCCAGAACCCATTTCCTCCCGCTGCGTCCCCCCGGAAGGGCACTCCTGTAAAACACCGGGGCCCACTCCTGATTCGACAAGGAGGTTTGGATCATGCAGAGACGACAAGGAAGCCGGGGGATGTGAACAGACCACCGGAGACCCGGGCCCCGGTTCTGCTCCCCTTCGCTCTGCCGAACAGGACGACCATGTTCCGATCTGGGCTTTCGTTTCCCGTCTCTGAAACGAGCAGCCTTGTCTTCCTCTCGTGCCCCCCGCGAGGGCCGGATGCCAGGCGTTGTCAGCTTTCGTGGGCGCTGTGAACCACGACGTCCTCCTTTAGCCTCTAAAACTCTCAAGGATAATTTCCTGCGTCAGGGATCATGTTTTGTGATTGTGTGTTGCTGTCGGCATCTCTGGGTGTGTGGCTGTGTACTAACCAGGCCCGTGTGGTATTTGGAAAAGAGAAATTATTTGAGTTTTCAGTCCTTAAGGTAGCATTCAGCTTCTGTGTACATACTACATCTCATGTCTCAGCCTATTTTTAGCTACGGAAAGTTCTCTGTAGTATCTGGAACCCTACAGCCCGGGCAAACTGCATGCATTTCATGGAAGACACAAATAGACCGAATCGTGTCCCAAAGACGGTGGCTTTGTGGCCTCCTCACAAACCCCGCATCTCAGGGTTTGGGAGCTGGTCTGTGGCCGAGGCCAGAAACCGAGACTCCAAACCTTGCGAGTCCCCCCCCCCCGCCTGCCACCACGTGCCCACGTTCCTCTCCCGGAGCCCCCCGGTCCTCTCCGTGCCCAGCGCCGACGGCATGGCAGCTGGTCCTTTGTTCACCCATCAGACCTTCGTGACAAGCCAGGCTCCCGGGCTCCAGGGGTGACCCGCTTCGCTCCAAGGGTTGAGCCTCCCGGGGCCAGTTTCGCCCACCACGTCATAACCGGCAGGAGACCTCCGGGGCACCTCCGTGAATGGGGTTCGCTGATTTCCTCAGGAGAGGTGCATCGCTTTTAAAATCCGCACCCTCTTGGAGTGGAGTGGAGCACAGTGTAGCCCAGGGAACTACCAGGATCTCTGGCTCATGGAGAACGTGACAGGGGACCTACGTGTACAAAACCAGACGGCATGCCGACGCCGCTGGTGAAGCCAGGCAAGACCCCAGAGCCCATCAGCGCATTCCTCCAATGCGAGGTTCTCAAACGGGGCCCCTGGCGGCCCCAGACTCACTTGAAGTGTCTGTGTGAAAAATCCAGATTTCCGGGGCCCACCCCAGCTGTCGATGTGGGATCTCTGAGGTTAGAACCCAGAATCTGTCCCTTGGCATCCTCCCCCCGCCCACCGACCCCCATGAAAGTGGGGTGACCACTCCCCTAGTCCAGCACCTGGTCCTTCGTGCGTCAGCACTCCACGCTTGCTCAGGAACCATGGCCTGGCAGCGTGGGGAGGCGTAGCACCTGTGTGTGTCGTAGCACCTGTGTGTGTCATAGCTCACCTCAGTTGCTGTTCGTCGGCCCACCCACCCAGCCTGGGGGTTGGCCACTCCAGTCCACTTCCTGCCCCAAGCTGAATGGCTCTGTTTTCCCCTGATGCAGCCTCACCTGCACCAGTTAGTTGTCCGCTACGACCTGGATTTGACCCCTGGATGCTCGCTTTCAGCCGTTTTCAATCTAAGGTCCTTCGTTCCTTTCCTAAGTTCTCCTGTTGACTCCCAGTCTCACCCCGCTCCTTATTTCTGATTTCTTGGGATGATGTTTACTTGTATTTTTTTTTTATCATGTTCCAAAAGGCTGTTTATTCTAAAGACTGAGATTTCTGAGGGAAATAACGGGCTGATTTGAAATGGCCTTTGGTTTTTAAAGTCAGTGAAAACATTTTCTTGGGCCTTGGCTTAAAAGAGCTGGAAATTGGGCTGTCCCTGACCCGAAACTCAGTCAAAGGGAGTGAGGAAAAAAAGAAGAAAAAGAAACAGGTCTAAGTGTCACCAACAGTGTTTCTCTGTACCACTGTCGGAGAGGGGATTGGAGGGCTGGGCACAGAGCAGGAGCGCTGGGGATTTTGTCGTTTCTGACGGGAGGACTTGCCCTCCTGCATGAAGGAGGGTGGACTTTGCCACCAGCATTTGATCCCTTGGAGGTGGGGAGCTGCCAGGTGCTTGTGAACCCAGCACCGAGGGCAAGGCGTCATCCACCAGGAAGCACATCCTTGTGTCCCCTCAGGTTGCTGGGGGTGTGCACAGCCTCGGGACAGCCAGACCACCAGTTACCAAGCTGCCAGCCTCAAAGACACCTTCCTGGCCTCCCCGAGCCCCAGCCGACCTGGGCAGCAGCAGGGAAGAGTCTGGGGTCTTAGGCTAAGGCATTGAAAACATCCTCGAGGGAGGACCCATTGGTACTGGAGGACTTGGCAGGTTTCCAAGACGCGCAGAGTACCCTGTACCCTGGTCCCCCGTACCCCGGACCACTGCGAGGGCACGGTCAGAACGAGGGCGAGAAGGCCCTTCTCCGTCCCACTCCCTCCCTCCCGGCGTTCTGCCGAGTTAGTACAAGAAGGGGCCGAAGGCAGGAGGATCGGGGGCGAGTGTCAGCGGGGGTTTCGGTGAAACTGTGAATCCGTAAACAGATCCACTCCGGTTAGGCTTAGAATGAATCATTTTTAGAGCATCGCTGCGTCCAGGATTAGTTGTCTCATAGCCACAGATTGTCTCTGTTTATCTCTTCTAATTTGGAGTTCGAGTGACACAGCTCATTCATTCCAATGGAAGCGCTCAGCTATGCAGGGCCGTCTGCACAATGGCGAGAGTGAATGCTGCGTCTAGAACTGGTTCGGATATCTGTATCCTCACTTGTACCCATAACCATCCCTATCTCTGTCCCACTCTGCCTCCGCTCTGGAAGAAATCCGATGGGCTGTAGAAACTGCTCGGTGCTGGCACATAACGCCCAGGTCTCAGACCATCCAGACGATAAACAACTCCATGGTAGTCCCTGCAAGCCGCTTCTCTAGAGCCCATCTGTTCCCAAATAACCCCGATTCTGCTTACGACGCAGAATGCTTTGTTGGCTGGAATGTGTCCCAGTTTTCCTCGGCCACCTCCGAGTCCCGGGCCTCTGGTTCCACCTGCTGGCCAGTGTAAGTACGAGCATGAAACCCGGGATGGATCTTTTCCATTGGAAGAAAAATCAGAAAAAGCCGGAGCTCAGAGGTTCTCAAACGTCAGTGCAGGTCACACTCACGGGGGATGCGGTGGCCGGGGCTGCTCGCCAGGCCTGCCGAATCGGACGCCCCCGGACAGCCCTCGCGGTGACACCGGCGTCAGAGAACCACTGCCCCTGGCATTCACTTTTTTTTTTTTTAATAAAGTTTATTAGATCGTAACGTTGTCTGGATTCACCAGCTTTGTCCAGAAATTCAACGCAAAGCTTCCAATGTAGTTTATAATGCCTTCCTCGAAGCCAGCAACTTACGGACGGCTTCTGCGTCGACAACCGACCTTTCACTAACCAGACAAACCTCCCGAAATACTCGCGGTGAGTGAGTCATCTGCTCAGATTCTCTTGCTTTCCTGTGTCCCTTTTGAATAATCTCCTCTGGAAGATGAGCATCCCTTGCTGCATTCAAGCCGTAGCTTTTAGGACAAGCTCCCTTGATAAACTTACAGAGGAAGGGAGTAGTCTCCTGGCTGGGATCTCCACGTTCATTTTCTACCATGTGTGCCATGTGTCCTAGGCACGCTGCAACACTGAAGGTCAGGGACATCCCCGCCGTCTCCTGCTCACCCCGAGGGGAAGGGACAAAGCCTGCTCGAGGCGCCCACTCCTCCCTCTTCCATTTGAACTCTTGGAGTTGAGTGTCAAAGCTTTATTCCCTCGGAACTTACCAAAAAAGTTTAAAATTAGAGAAACTACTTTAGCAAGCGCTCACAGTTGTGTCATCGGTGACACATCATGGCGTGATCTGGTGCGCAGGCCACTTGGCCGCTGTGGTCTCCTCGCCCCAAACCCACAACCCCTGGTAGCATCATGAGAAAGACAGCAGACAAACCAGAACGAGAGACATTCTCCAGGCCACGTGGCAGGCAGCCCTTAAGACGGTGAAGTCATGGGAAACGGGACGAGACTGAGAAGCTGCCACAGACCAGGGGACACCCAGGAGACATGACAGCGAGCCGCACTGCTGGATCCGGGGACGGGAAAAGGAAACGAGTGGGAGGACCGATGCAGTCCACGCGAAGTGTGGCCTTCAGTGGACAGTGAAGTGGCCGTCCCCGTACGCGGTCTCTTAGTCTCGACAGCTCTGCCGTGAGAATGCAGCATGTTAACATCGGGGCAGCCGAACAGTTCGTCATCTCTACAGCTTTGCTGTAAAATTCAATTTATTCCCAATAAAAATTGTCCTCAGAATGGAAATGTCAAGGAGGAGGAGGAGCAGCGAGTCAGATCCGGTGCGTCGGAGGACGTCAGCGTGGAGCACGGCTCAAGCTGTTCTCGGCCCGGCTGCGGAAAAAGCTGTGGCCAGGCTGACTCGCGGGGAGGCGGAATCTTCCAGAGCAGCACCCCCACCCCGCCTGGCCGCAGGCTGCAGAGGAGGCGGGCCGCTGGTGTGGCCCTTTGCCCTCCCATCGCAGGCCAGCCCACCCTGGCATCTCACGGGAGCCGAACTGCCCTGGAATCTTGCACCTCTGTGCAGAGGTGGGGGGAAAAAAAAAAAAGACGTCCAGTCCAGCTGCCTCATGAGGCTCGGGGAGGACACGGGACTTGTCCAAGGTCCTGGCGGAGCCAGGTTGTAAACTCCCGTCTGCTGAAGCGTGTTCTTTTTTCCAGAGTGTGTCTTAGTGATTTGATACATCCTCGGCAACAGAGTCGCCTGGATGCTCATTAAAATGCAACTTCGCGGGCTCCAACCACCACTGAATGCGCAGGAACCTGCATTTTAACAGGGTCTCTCTTCATTACGTACACTGAAGTGTGAGGAGCACCGCCCCAAAGTGGGCAGCTGCCCAAGACGGTGTGGCTTTAACCAGACCACTGGCATTTGAGCTTCTGAAGGGCCAGGCCCCCAGCCCTGGCTCCCGCCTTCAATGCTACTTAGTTACTTTTTCATAGAAACTGCACTCCTAGGGACAGGGCTGCCAAAAGCCAGGAAAGACAGATTCAGCCACAGCCACTGCAGGTTGAAGCGTAGCATGTGGCAGGTACATGGCAGGCATGGGAAGAGGCAACTTTTTATCTTTTTTGAGCTCAATTTATTATAGTTTAAATACTCCCTTACCCACTACCCTCTCTTTTCTTTAAAATAATGAAATTAAAACTTACTCAAAGACAAGCCTCACATCAAGAAGTGACAGGAAGTTGGCAGCAGCACTTGTGCCATCATAGCGATTAGCACTCTCTGGGGTGTAAGGGTGGTGACCGGCAGGGAGCACGTGGAGGCTTCTGAGTGTTGGAAATTCTCTATATTTTGGGCTGGATGTTGGTCCCGCATGTTCTATTCATGATAATTCATCAAGTTGCATGTACACTTTTCACAAAGGAAGGGAGAGTATGAATGAGCCTGTAATAATGACCCAGCAAAGATGCATTCTGTCCCCCGTGGCATTCTCTCTTAATTCTAGTGGTCAGACCATACGTTGTCTGTATTGCAGAAAACACTAGACCTGATATAGTGGACTCAATGCTTTAGGTCAGGGGTCCCCAACCCCCGGGCCACAGACTGGTACCAGTCCATGGCCTATTAAGACCTGGGCTGCACAGCAGGAAGTGAGTGGTGGGTGAACAAGCGAAGCTTCATCTGTATCTGCAGCCACTCCCCAGCGCTAGCATCACCGCCTCAGCTCTGCCTCAGATCCTCAGGCATTAGATTCCATAGGAGCCCCGGTCCCTGGTGCCAAAGAGATCGGGGACCACTGCTTCAGGTCACTCAGATTGCTACCTGCATTCTAGCCTGTTGACATCAGGTCCGTTGTCCCCAACGTCAACCAACCAGAAACGGGAGAAAAGTACAGCAGGTAAAGTAGCGACTGATGTTAACTCCGTTTCAAAGCGTTTTACTTTGAGATTCCAGAATTTCATTCCAGAACTAAAAAATCCCCACTGTTGCTGATGCATTTGGTTGAGGAATAGAAGTGTGAATTTTTCTCTCAAGCCACATCTAAATGTTATCTTTCTTGTAAATCATAATTAGACATTCATGTTTGAAAGTTATGAGGTTTTAGGTGAATTTTGAACTAATTTTAGGTAGGTAGGTAGGTAGGTAGGTAGATAGATAGATAGATAGATAGATAGATAGATAGATAGATAGATATAGATAGGTAGATGATAGATAGATAGATAGATAGATAGATAGATAGATAGATAGATAGATAGATATAGATAGATAGGTAGATGATAGATAGATGATAGATGATAGATAGATAGATAGACAGACAGACAGACAGACAGATAGATGATAGGTAGATGATAGATGATAGATAGATAGATAGATAGACAGACAGACAGACAGACAGAGAGACAAATAGATAGATAGATAGAATCAGTGACTCAAAAAGTAACATGGTCTTTTTATCCTTAAGCGCATCCCCTTTTCAGAAAATGTCTGGCTCACTTGTCGAACTTGGATCTTTTGGGTCTTCACATATAAATGACTTCACAAACGTCTTTTCAGAAGGAATTTTGGAAGCTGTGTAATTTATGGAATTCTGATCAAGTGACGTTTTGAAGGAGAGAACGTGAGTCTTCGGCTGCTGCACTCACTCATGTGACAATAGAAATCTCAGGGACACTGGCGATTTATTTAGGGGCTTCCTGGTCTGACAAAAAGCGATGGCCTTTCAGCTTCCTAACTGAAAGGAAAGAAACGCCATCCTGAGACTTCGCTTCGGTGTAATTTCGCCGGATGGAGTAGAGTGCTCACCAGATCACGCATAGCATCTGAAGACCAGCAGATTAGACACCTCTGTTTACAGGGATGGTGGGCAGCAGGGCAGACGGCCGTCAACAAACACTTGGCATTTTTTTTTTTTTTTTAGCGATTCTTATCCGGATGAAATTGCTTCTCCTCCCTTCGATGTAAAACTCAGAGGTCGCTGCATTATTCATAAGGGCAGAGAACGGAACATTTTCCCATCGAGAACCACAAATCAATAAATCTTATGATCTCACCACTGGGGCTGTAATTGAGCTAAATCGTCTTAAACTGGGCGCCGTTCCCGAGGTTCTTCGAGGCACGCTCACTGTTTCTTTGAGTAGAATTGAGGGCTGACCTCCATTAGCAGGAACACAGAGGCAAGGCTCATAAATACGAATATTCTGGACCAAGTGCATCTGAGCAGGGCTGTGTCACCCAGGCCTGCAAATGTTCAGTGTGTGATGGAACGCAGCAGAGAGAGAACGTCTTGGCTGGGCCGTCCAGTGTCCCCAAGTGACGGAAAGGCTTCTTCTCCGTGTCCCCAAGGCGTGTCGCTACTGGAGAGTGTTAATTACCTTTTTTTATATCTATTTCTTAGAAAGCAAGTATTTAGTAAGTAGCGCCTCTGCATTGGGTGCAAAACCCTGCCACGTGGTCTCCAACCAGAATTGGACTCTCTACCTTTTCGTAAGTCGCTGTTTTTGGCATTTGACTTTGCATCTGTCTTAAACGGAATAGAAGATGCTAACAAGTAGGCATTGGGCACAGGATTCCTGATGATGCTGGAGATTAAAAACCGTGACATCCGGTGCTCGTCAGGCATTTCCAGCACACCCGGCACTCAGCATTTTCTGTCCATCAACACTTCTCGTCTCCTCGACAGTCCAGTGAAAAAGCACCTCTTATTATTCCCATTTTATAGATAAGGAAACTAAGGCCACATTAAGGGAACCTGCTCACTCAAAGATGTGTAGCTAAAAAGCAGAGAAGCTGGGATTGAATCCCAGGCCATCCACCTCCAGAGTCCTTCCTGGAAAGGTCCCTGGCGGTGAGTGACCTTATGCAGCTGTGTCCCCTCACGAGTGAACCAACTCGATCGAGCCCGCTGGGATGACGACTTGCCTGGGTGTCCCCTCTGGTTCCAGGCAGGGCTGGGAGCGTCCCCACATCCCTGCCAACTCCTCCCATATACCCCAGGGGCCCCGTTTCCTCTTACTGCCCAGCCGAGTTCCATTCCAGACCTTTCCTGTGTGCAAAGCTTAGCTAGAACTTCACTGGAGCCACCAGGAGGCCTGGTCCCCAGTGTGTGGCACTGACCCAAAGCACAGAGGTGACAAACAGTGTGGGAGGATGGCCGACTCTCATCACATACATAATTGTCTTTAAAATATTATAAGTTAATTTATGCTTGAAACCTTTCCCCCCAAAAATTAATTATTGGGATTAAAAACAGCATAGTATTCAGAGCCTGAAATGAAGTAATGAGGCCATTCTTTAGAGAGTACGGTGGCTTCGATATTGTCAGAAACCCTGAGTTCGAAGGGGTTAAAAATACCCATAACTAACTCAGGCCTGGTTACAGATCAGGCATCGCCGTCGATGTGTTGTCATCGTGTTGTGTTGTTGCTGCGTTTTGTTTTGTCGCTGTGTTGTGTTATTGTGGTGTTTGGTGTTGTGTTGTTGTATTGTTACACCCAAGCCCCGTACGGTGGCCCTAGAAAGCCAAACCACTCCAGCAGCCGGTGGCCTGGACGTGGGCACTTCGTAGTCGTGTCTGTGATGGGAGCCGAGTTCCACAGAGCTGAGGGCTTAGGCTGGGTCTTTTCCAGTTTCAGATAGAGGTAAGCTCCCCACACACTGATGAAGAGCAGGGGCCGACACTCGGGTGTCAGCAGCAGGGTAGAGAACGGTGACAGCCTGTGATGTTTGACATTGTGCGTTGGAAGTGACGGCCACGTGGGGCTGGGGAATGAGCACCAGGATCACAGTCTGAGGATGTAGGTTCAAGGTCTCCCTCCCCTCGTGCCAGCCCCGTGACCTTAGATGTGCCCCTAACACTCTCTGTGCCTCAGTTTGCTTATCTGCAAAACTGGGGTCAGAAAACTAGAAATAAAAGCTAAGTGAAATTAGGGGCCCTTCTGGGGCTCTGTGCAGAAAGAGGGGTGGCTTTTCCTCTCTTGGTGCGAGCCTTCTCCTTCGACACGTGGCGTTTCTTCTGCTGGCTCAGCCCCGGTTCTCCTCAAACGCCCTGCAAAGGCTCCAGGGAGCGTTCGCCGTGCTGGCCGCTCACTCTGAGAGCCGGTGCCCGAGAACCTTCACCGTCGGCCTCTTCTGATCCCCCCTGCTCGTCCCTTCGTGGAAGCGTAATCCTTGGCCTTTTCCTTTTGGCCACTGCGATTCCCGTGGGCGTCTGAGAACTCTTTCAACCTCCATGGGTTTGTGTCCTAAGACCCAGAATCCACGTGCCACCGTGACCTGGCGTCTGCCTCTGCCCCACAGCTGGTCCTGACAGTTCCCTGACCAGCTGGAACAGGGTGTCACATCCTGGCCTGCGCCCATCAGTTCAATTAAGAATAATCTTGTTAAAAACAACTGTCAAAGGAAAAAGCAGGACTTGGATTTTGTCACGTAAAACAAATTTAAGCAATAAACTAATGGTAATTAGAATCAGGAGTTTCTCTGTAATTTCAAAGCATCCACCACTCAGAACAAAGGGAAAATTCCTTTCCCAAGAAATATATGGCAAAAGCCATATCCGGTAAAACTTTTCGTCGTAGAGTATTCATAAAATCTTTATGGGGAAGTCTTCTAAGCCTATAACATGTCTGAACATCATTTTTCCAGAAAGCTGATACATTGACACGTGTTTCGCTGGTGTGGGGCTAGGGCTGCCCAGTTCCGGTCGGGGACAGTGGCAGGGGGTGATTCTCCCGAGGTCTCAAAAGTTTAAAGAGAACCCGATACGGGTGAGCACAGGGCTGTCCCTCGTAGAGGAGAGGCAAACATGTATAAAGGGGTTGCCTCTGATTGCCTTTTAAAAAATCTCTCATCCGACACCTGGAATTCCAGTCGGGGACTGATTCTTCATCTCACTGCTTTCTCTGTCATCTGTGCATCAGTCTTAACAACTGTCATTTCGCCACGTTACCTGTAAACGTCTCTGACAGGGTGCCACACCTGGAGAGTGAGGCGGAGGGAGCCCCCCCACCCCTTCATGTGGCTTCCCTCCTGGTCTCACTGCCCCTCCGCCCATCTCCCTAGCGAGGCCAGCGTTCTGGAGCTTCTGCCTCCTCCCCCATGTCAGTCACGTCGTGGTCTCAGCGGGCTCTGTGGCACGTAGTCATCTGGCCATAACGGACACCCCTGGACATCAGCAGCAGACACTGCGGAGTCAGCCTGTGTTTGTGGAACAGCTCCCCATGTGCCCGAGACCTTATCTGTCCCTGGGGAGCGGCGAGAAGTGTCAGAGATGCCCCCTGGCGTTTTAGAGCTCATGATCCCCGTAGGAGAGAGAAGAGGTGGGCTGTCCTCTCCGGCAGGATGTGGCGACTGTTGCATGAGGACCACCGAGAGGAAGGTTCTGGAAGCCAAAGGGCTTGAACCGGGAGAGAGCTCTTCCATCAGGTGTGGCCAGAAGGCAGAGCGGTTTGCATGAGGGGGGGTGGGAAAATGAGGAGGACTTGTGGGCGATGTGGGTGGTGGGAGACGGCCTTTCAGAGCGAGTGTCAAGGTCAGCAGAGGCACAGAAGTGGAGAGGTGCAGGCCGTTAGGTCCACGTGCTTAAAGGTAAACCTGCTGCTTGCCTATACCTGTCAGCGATGGCTGCTTACCTGTCAGCGACGGTCTGCGTGGCTGCCTTGTAGAGGATACAGAAGCGCTTACATTAGCTTTAGGTTGCTGTGTCCCCGGGGTCAAGGGCTGTCTACTTTGATTCCTTCCTTACTCCCCCCAATGCCTGGAAGAGTGTTTTTTTACATAGTGATCGAACTGCTTATAGCATTGTAAACTATAGGTCTGTGATGTTTGCAGCCCCAAGAAACCCTTTTCAGCACCGACTTCTTCTGTCCTTCATAGGACCTTCAGATATGATGTCTGCATTTTTGTCTGCCTGCCCAGACATTATTGGTCATTATGGTAACGTGGCCCCTGCTCCGTGGCCCGTGATGCCCCGTGGGTGCTCGTGCAGATCTGGCAGCTGTCACTCTGACTGGCTGGGGAGGTGCAGGAGACACAGGTTAGAGGGCAGGAACCGGGGGACCCACAGGCTAATCAGAAGGAACCAGCCAGCACGTTCGGTGGTGAAGCTAGAGACGGAGACAAGTTATTTCTTGTCATTAAGTCAACTGAGCCCTTGAGACGTTAGGGAAGGTGAAAGATGCACATCATGGAGTATGGTGAAAGAAAGAAGCTTCAGAATGGGGCACACTAGGTTCTTAGGCCGGGCTGCATTAAAAAAAAATATTTATTGGATGTCGAAACTCAATATCGGCAGCTAAAGTTGAAATATAAGTGTTACGTGTCTGTTTTATGCGGAAATACAGATGACAGCCTCGCCGTTGTCTGCCGGACCGTGGGTGGGCAGTGTGTGATTTCTCTCTTGTGCTCTCTCTTGCAGGAAATAGCAGAAATAGCCCCCCGCCCTACGGGTTTCGTCTCCCCCCAGAAGAAGAGATGAGGAGACAGCGGCTTCACAGATTTGACAACTAGAGAGGAGGCCTGACATCTGGGGCACCCAGGGTCCCGCGGTGTCAGTATTGCCCGTTGGGTTCATCCTCCAAGCCCCTAGTCCATGTCAAACAAAAGCAGAGTGCACTGTCGTCACCCAAGCCGCTCACATCACCCCGTGGCCAGTGAGAGTCTGGATTCGCAAACACGCTGACTCGTTTGGAAACCAGACTCGTCGAATTGCAGCTCGCCGCTTTCCGGAGCGGCCCTGCTCCTGGCCTCGTGTCCCCTTGCAGACAGGCCAGCCCGTCCACGCAGGGACCAGCGCCCACACTCCTTTCTCTCACGGCGGACTCATGCCACTTCTGAAGACTGTGACCTTCACCGGGAGGTCCGTTTTCACCAGCCCCGAGGACCAGGCCCGCATTCTGCCCAGCGCGCTCCACAGCCGACCGGGCAGGAAGTGAGACGCCATCCCTGGTCCCCCAAGCACATTGCCTGGGTGAGGTGACTTCCCAGGAACAGGATGCGGCTTTCACGGTGGAACGCAGCTCAGCCTCCTGGGGCCCCCCGCGTCTGGGTGGCGTTGACCGTGAACTTGGGTCGTTCCTGTATTCTCTGCCTTTAGAGAACACCTCACTGGAGACCTTTTAGTAAGACCTCAGATAGGGAACCAGCCACACCCTCCAGCGGGTATCAGGTGGCGCCAGCGACTTGGGCAGCCTGTCCAGTGTCCACCTGTGTCCCTGGGGATGTGACTTGTATTAACTAATCAGGTAAGCAGCATCAGGGGCCACGCCCAGAGTAGAGCGAAGGTGTTCAGTGGGTTGGGTCACAGGGAAATCTTTCCTGAGGAAGTTTTTTTTTTTTTTTCCTCATAAAAGTGCCTTTTCATTGGCCACGACAGCAGCCACTTGTGCCTCCTAAGTGTCCAAGACACTCCTGCAGCGCCATCACCCACAGACTGTCCAAGTCACTGACGACGTTTCCTGGTGCTCATTTTATGAATAAAGGGACGAAGTCAGATATCACTGATGTCTTAACTGTCACTGAGGTATTTAAGTATTAAAGAGAACTGCAAGCAGAAAAGGATCTTTCTATTTTGATTTAGAGTTTTCTGATTATGAAAGTAATATATATATACCTTTATGTGCATAAAGCAAACATGGGCGAAAAGAACCCACTTGTTATCAGTTGTTTTTTGAGAGTACATTATATAAGATTTTGCTTTCTGGGTTTTTTTTTTTTAACAATTTTATACTGCTCTCTTTTAAAAATGTGTGTATGTAGATACATATGTATTACTTTGGCAAAAGACAAACTGATGCATATAACAATAAATCAAACATGTATAATCAGGAGAATGGACTTAATAAAAAGTGCCGTCTGTTGAGGAAATTCACACTGTAAACAGAAGTACAAATAAACACGTGCACAATTTTAAAATCATCTCAGTTTTCACCCCTGGGAGGTATGCAGGGCTAACATTTTAGGAGCATTGTTTTTTATTCGTATGCATTTGACAGGTTTGGAGTGTACCATCCATGCAGCTCTGTCTCCCATCCTGGATCGGAACCAACCCGGGAAGGGCTTTGGCCGGTGCATGTAAATGAGCTAAGCAAACCACTGGAGCCCTGCCGGCCGGCTCAGCGAGACCTGGGCTCCTCGTAATTGGGCTTAATTCGTAATTGATGTAAAGCTGCAGCTCGTTCGTAATGTGAACTCCGTCTATGCAGCTAGTGACTTTAAACATGTCTGTTCCAGCTAAAGGTTCTCTCTGGTCCAAACTCTGTAAACTCGACTCCCATCTTCCTTGTTTGGGGAACCACGTCCTCACACACCACCTTCCCGTAGCGCATGGAAAAAGTCATCTGTCGTGACACCGATTTCTTGTCTTCACGATTGCTCGTGCACAGCCACACAAAGACGTGCCTTTTACACTGGAGCACGGGGTGCAAATGGCTCTGGGACCAGGCTTGTGTCTTGTTTGTCTTTCTCCACAATCCCCCTCCACCACTCCACCCACAAGAGGCCCTGCCCCCAGCTCATT
>PVKZ01003512.1:37465-128022 GCA_004027375.1 Macroglossus sobrinus
TTTTTTTTTTTTTTTTTTTTTTTTTTTTTTTTTTTTTTTTTTTTTTTTTTTTTTTTTTTTTTTTTTTTTTTTTTTTTTTTTTTTTTTTTTTTTTTTTTTTTTTTTTTTTTTTTTTTTTTTTTTTTTTTTTTTTTTTTTTTTTGCTGTTTAATTCAACTGGTCAGATACAAAAACACTGGGATTGGACCTGGGATGGTCTCACTAATATAAACACCCTTAGTTATGGATTGGAACAGCACTAGACTTTAGAGATGTGGGAAAGGTCCTTTTAGTTCTAAATATGAACCAATTATCTTAGCACAGCAGGAAAGATGGTATGGAAATTATTATAATTTACTTTGTTCGGTTAATAGGCTTGCCTATAACCAGGGCTTGTTATTTTTAAAGTCCCATCTTTTTTTTTTTTCTTACAGTTGGGAATCTCCAAAGTTATGCCAACAACCTGGACTTGGGTTGGAAAGACAAACAAAAGCAAGCGTATTAGACTAACATCTCTAATAGAGAATAAGCATTTAGAGAGCTCGCTTTTAAACTTGATTTTTGTTTGTTTGTTTGTTTTTGCTTAATAGTAATGTCCTGATTGTCTGTGAAACCTCCAGTTTCCACTGTTGGGTCATGGTTGGTCATCTTCGGAAACCTCTTAATTCTGAAGCTTGGTTCTCAAGGTGAGGGAGTGGTCACAGTTGCTTCCTCCCGATGACCTTGAATGAGCTGCCGGTGACTGTGATCGTGCTGGTGGCTCGGGCCCCCTCCACCTTTTCATTCGTCTGCTGCTGAGGCTCAGGCCGAGCCGTGAACGTCTGCTTTTAGCGGGAGCCGGGCCAGGCTGCATATTTGGCGCGTGTTCTGCCGTCTAGGGAGTGAGTGAGCTCAAGGGAGGAGATCTGTCACCAAAACGGACTGTGAGACAGAGAAAGTGTGTCTGGCCAGGCCTCCCCGTTCCCAGTCTGAGTTTCTCTAGAGAGATTCAGTATTCAGTAAAGAATGGTACTCGATTCGTCATTTTTTTAAAACTTATCATCTCTTCCTTCCCCTTCCCAAGGATTATTACGGACATTTCCTAATTATTTTATTTATTTTTCTTCCAGTCTTTCACTTTAGAATCACAGAATCTTCTTAGCAGGACCTTAAAATCTCTCCATTCATTGCCCTGCTCCATTCTTTCTCCCCTTCGCTCGGCTCTAAATAGCTCCGCCAGTTAATCTTGAGATGCCGTTCATCATCTCAGCACCTTTCATTGTCTCTCTGTTGCCAAAGGACAAAGGTCAAAGTCAGCCTCAACCGTGGGGCAGCAGCCAGACTGTCGGCCTCGGCCCCACTACCCCGTGAGTCTCTGTCCCGCCGGCTGGTCTCACCACCCAAGCTGTGAGTCTTCCTGACCCCGTGACTGACTTTGTGATGTACTCGTACGTGAAGCAGCCTTCTCCTCCTCTCCCTCCACCCACCCAGATCCTCCCTGTCCTGTCCGCAGACATCAGCGCCCAGGAGGACCTCACCCCCATCAGCTCTGCCCTTGTCGGGTCTTCCTCAGTGTCCTCAGGCCACTTGGAGATGCCAGTTGTCCTCAGTCAGAGGACCTCTCTCCCTGTAGGTTGTACGCCTTTCGAGGGCGGGGTCCATGACTGATCTCCTTCTTGAACAACACTGGGCCTGGGATATTTGTGTATTGAAACAGATTGAAACTCATTTCCACTGTCACCAGTGACACACCTAAAAAAGATGTTCCTGTTGCCTGTTGATATTGGTATGATATTGTTGAAGTCGTCCTTATTTTTGTTTTTGTCTTGTTTTTCTTGACTCTCCTCAAGGAGGGGATGACTTAAAGGAAAGCATTTGCCCATAAAAAACAGAATTTGGGGCCTTTCCCAAGTCTTCGTAGGATGACAGGCCTCCTGATCAGATGGCAGAGAGATACCCGCCATTGTGTGTCAATCTGAAGACACTCCCACCTCGCCGAATGCTGCGACCTTGAGCACAAAACAAGATTCCAGCATCTCTGAGAAGCATCACCTAGGAGTCCCTGCGAATACAGCTGGCCGGTGTTCCTTTGCAGCTCTGTGTTTGATGTATCTGTGCTGACATTTTTCTTCCGTGGCATTTAGGAGCAGAGAACGAGTGAGCTCGACATCTTGTTCAGGTGGCAGAAATGAACGGGCAGATGTGTAAATACGATTTATACTTGAGCAAGGACAACTAAAACACCACTAATAGAAATCATTGAATTTGGTGGTAATACAGACTGCTTTTCTGGAAGAGGATGGTGCGATAAAATCAGTAGTATCATGTGACTTGAAGAGGCTCTTGGAATCTGGGGCACACGGAAGCAAAACCCAAGAAATATCCCACACATGCCACACGACTTTCTGTGCAGCACCGGACCTGGGTCCCTTCTCTAAGCATTGAAAAGAGCCACTCGCCCACTGGCCAGGGCTTCTGCCAGATGTGACTTCATAGATTCCTGGTATTTATTTGAGATCCTTAAAAGTTATTGCCTAATTTTAATCTTGAGATGCCCTGCCTGTAAGATCCTTAGTAGCAGATAATTATTGAAAGATCCCATGGTATACCTACACCCCGCCTTCTGTAAACTGGTAGTTTAGAGACACTAAAGTCCTTCTCAGATTTCAAGGTGCACAAATACATTTTAAGATGATTGCCGGGATTGTAACGACCATCCTGGCAGAAAGAAAGAGAGCCAGTCACCCTGTCTCACTGTAGTTGTGGAGGCTCAGAGAGCTGCAGGGAGGGGTCCACGCTCAGCAGCCAGGAACGGGCAGCATTTCCTGTTCTTGTGCTGAGCAGAAAAAAGGCCCCGATTTCAATGTGAAGCCTTAGTTTGAGCAAGACAACGACTTACCTGCAGCCGCACACCACTGTCCTCCCACAAATAAGACACCAAACCCGGGGGCTTCTAACCCACAGTGGTGCACGACCAAAATGAGCTGGCCAGAAGGTCCAGATGTGCAAGTTGCTCCTCGTGCGTCATGACACTAAATAGTGGCTCCGAGCCACACGGTGTCATCGGCTGGATACACCATTCACTGTCTGCTGTAAAGCAGACGGATTGCTTTGTGACCAGGAGAACTTTTCACTCCCGATTTTAAGGCTTCCCCTAGTTTTTCCAAACAGATTCAATTGGTTACTGGTGGATCATATCATCTTTCCTTGATAAGACAGCATCACTGAGGATATAAGCCACCCCCTAGAATAATGTATGCTTAGGAATTACCTTGCTGGCACGTGAGAGAATAAAAGTTCTGACTGCAGTGCCTGAGCGGCCGGTTTAGGGCCTTTTAGATACTCTGTCTCTGACTCAGAGCAGCTCTCCCGAATGGCTGACCTGGACATCAAGTGGCTCCAGAGGCCTGGCTGGTCTTCAACGGCTCCTGCAATACAGGCCTTCCGGGCTCCCCCAAACCACTGTGGCCTCATGGGTCCCCTGCCCCCCAACCCTCCAAGAACAGCTTAAGGCAGCCTCCTGGCCAAGCTGGATGGCTGTCTGAGGCCCCACGACATGGGGCTTTGCAGTGATAGCAGCAGTTCAGGGACCCAGAGTGATATATAGATAGGACCTTCTGTTTTCTAACCAATCCACAGATGGGGAAGCTCCTGGGAGGTGAAAACATCATCTTTAAGTGATAGACTGGGGTGCAAGTTCTACTGGATGCTGACCGTGTGACCTTGAGCAAGTTATTTATTCTCTCTTAACCTCCGTCTCTTTATCTGCAAAGTAGGTTAGCCGAGAGGCTGAGAGGCACACCTACAGCAGGGTGAATACAGCTCCCATCATGCAGTTCCTGTGAATATGTTGCTCTAGAAATGGTCAACGCCATTATATCCATCAGGGGAATGGTGGGACCAAATACCATCGAAGTTCCCCCTGACTTAAAAGGAGCACCTCCATGCAACAGTCACTGCATGTCCGCACTGCTCCCAGCCTGCACTTGGCAGTGTGGGTGCTATGACAGAAGATAATCACTGCCCAGCCCCTGCCTTCCAGCCCCCACGGTTACCAGGGACAGCGCCTCCCATGTTACATCTCTTTGTAATCGTGTCTCCTTTAATCCTCAAAACAATCCTGTGAAGCCGGTGGTCTCGTTCTCCTTCAGCTAATGGGGCACAGGGCTTGATGCAGACCCCCTGCCCTGAGGCCTGGGGTCGTGTCCACCACCTACCCCATCACCGTATGCAGGACCCTGCTCCTATAGCCTCTGGCTCTCTCATCCTTTCCTGGGCAAAGGGGTTCACTTTCTACAGTCTGTCCACACTCTTCCCATCTGCAGTGCATGCTTCTGCCATGCGACTTTTTCTGATTTCCCCACTCAGCCAGTTACGAAGTAGGTAAAAAAAAAAAAAAAAAAAAGTAAATTGCGCTTTGGCTTGAAAGAAAAGAATGCACCAGATAAGACACAGTGTCTTTGGAGGTCATCACAGAATTTTATAGATAGTAAATGATATTATTAATCATAATACAACCAAACTTAAGTGTCAATAGCAGACCAGGCATCTTGCAAATGTTACATGTTGACAGTCTTTAACTTTACAACCATAAGTTAGAGCAAGGGATACAATTTATTGGACCCGTTTCACATTTTTTTTTCTATGAATCATTAAATATTGAAGCACCATAAAATTCAAGCATTTCCCATGGCTGTGGCAGCCAGCCTCGGTGGTTGAAAATGCATTATGCAGAGTCTGTGGCAGATAATAACAGTGACGATTGCAGAGTACTGAGTTTTAATGTCAATCGTTTTGTTCCCTGCGGAACTCCCTGATAAGGTCCCCGCAGGAAATCATGATTTTTTTTCCTTTTCGTAGTAATCTGAGAATTGAAATAAAATAGCATTCCGAGACATTAAGAATTGGCCACGTACAAATAATTCTAATTAGTAATTTATATGCCTGTGAGAATCATAATATAATTCTGCTATGTAAAAAATATATATATTTTTTATATTAAATGGTTTGTTTGAAATAGAAAATGTGACCAAATCAGTGTCTGATGACTAGTATGTGCTAGGCATGAATCTGACTCACTTTTCAATGCGAGAGTAGGTATTAGGCCCCATTTCTTAAATGAAGAAAATGAGAATAAGGGAATCGGAGTGACTAACCCACGGTAACACAGCTGGAAAGTGACAAAGCTGGATTTGAACCTGGATTCTAACGCCCACATTTCCCAGTATCCTTGCGGCCGTACCAAATAAAAGTCACGCCTTCCAAATTAGTGTGGCGAGCCCATAGAAACACAAATCTAATGTAATTTCCTGGCAAACCCAGAATGAGTTGCTTTACTATAATCTGTAAAAGGCTCAGAATCAAGTCCAGTGTTAGGGCACCATTCCATTGGCTGTTTTCCCGGGCACCGATAACGTGTACACAGACTTGGCAGAGGCCATGGTGCAGACAGACACTCACATCATGAGGGGTAGCTACAGGGTACAGCCTGAGTTCAACCGTATCACAGTTTGATGACCTGTATTCTCTCAGCTAAGTCTCTCTAATTTTGTCTTTTCCGAAATTTCAGTTTATGGAAAAGTAAGCAATTCTAATCAGGTTGTGATGGGCTACAAGTGATGGTTTTCAGTTGACCCTGCAATACAGGCCTCTGGGCTCCCCCTAAAACACTCTAGCCCTAAATCGATCGCTCTTTCCGACCCCCCTTCATCTAAAAACAGCTTCAGACAGGCTCCATCCAGGCCAAGCTTATCAATTGGCTTTCTGTCAATAATAGTGAGAGGGAATTGTGGGTGTCTAGATACGGTGTCACAATCAAATGTTTCGAAATAAGAAATGGTTTCTATTGTTATCATTGTGTCAATGAGAACCCTAGATGCAGAGTTGAATATCTAATGCCTGATGATGCTGATTGAGTTGTCACTGAAAAAGAATCAAGTGTCAATAACAGACTCAGCTCAGTGTAGGCACTGGGCATACGAGGATGAGGAAAGCATGGTCCCACCCTCATGGGGCTCACATTGTAGCATGAGAACAGAGGAAGTGTGACGAGATGTGACAGAAGCCACGGAGAACATGAGAGAGTGGACAGGCCCACTCAGTGTACAGGGAGCCGCGGAAGGGAGCAAACTCTCTCTGGGGAAATTCACATACTCGCCTCCCTGCCAACAAATTCAGTCTTTAAAGATAAGTGGTATTCTGACAGGTAAACTTACCTGAGGAGGGACATCACAGAGACAGGAATGCACCTCTGCTATGAGCAGAGAGGTGTAAGCAGAGCAGGTCCTACAGACCTTTCTGCCCCATGGGAAGTCATTTGGACTTCAGAGCCAGTGGACTTATTAAAGGATTTTTAAGCCAAAGAATGACCGCATCGAGTTTGCATCTTAGAGAAATGACAACTGGGATTTGAAAGTGGAGGCGTCGGTTGGGAGATATCTACAACAGGCATACACAGGCTGGAGAGGCAGGGAGCAGTCCACAGGAAGCGCTGTCCAAAGTTTAGGTTGGAGGAATATGAGAGAAGGAATGGGCCACCACGCATAGCATAGACACTGGGGTGCCTTGATGGATGGGGCTCTGCTCACTGAGACTAAGAACCCCAAAGAGAAATCAAATCCAGCCTCCAATTCACCACCCCGAGCAATCCCTGCTGGGTAGGATGGGAATCAGACAGGTTCCAGCCAACAGAGTGAGAAATGGGGTCTTGGGAAGGAGCTTTCGATAAGAAGTACCACTCGTGATGGATTGGGAGAACCACTTTAAAGCTTTGTTCGCCTCTCACAGACAAAGACTATTTCCAAGTACATTAATATGTGACTAGGGGAAGAAAATAATGGCTTAAAATAACATGGTCTTCTATTCCAAGGAGTTATTTTTTCCATTGTTTTTGCCCTTGAGATCATTTAAAACACATTTTCAAAACTGGACGACAGCATTTGTGCTGCATTTTGAGAGGGTTCTTGTAATACCAGTGTTTTGAACAGTCTCATACACCAGGCTCACTGTGGAACACAGTGCCCACTTAATTCAGACTGTTTTTTAAAATTTCTTTTGGCAAGCATATTAAAATACTATTCTAGTACCAAAGCTAAAGCATTTAAAATATCTTTTAGCGAGCAAGATATGTTTCTTCTGTTTCATTTATCACCCTATTTCTTTCCCAAAATGTTCTCAGACCATGCTGATGAATGAACAAGATGAATTTTTAAAAGGCTTGAGTTTTGGTAATATACGATAAAGCTTTTGGAAGCAGAAAAGTGTAATTATAAATAAGGTTGAAATTGGCTTAAATTTCAGGTGCTCAATAATATGTGATATGCTATAGCATGGTTAAAAAGAAATTGGTCAGATGAACTAGGTATATCAAGAAAATATTTCATCGCAAAATATACATTTTTCTTTTTACCAGAAAGTATTCTTAAAATATATCACCATCCAGGGGCAGCCCATAACAAGACTCTTTTAAAATGTGTTCTGCATATAAGAGCACATCCCTAATTAAAGTTTAGCAAGAAAAATATTTCTTATAAACAAAGTTTTAATGAAGTTTTTCTTCTCTCAATTATTTTTAAGTGCATTGAGACTAAGCACTAAAATGAGTATCACTCATGAGAAATTTTTTTTGTTTTTTTTTTCCTAAAATGACACTTTTTTAAAATGAGGAAGGAAAGTTTCCTAAAAATCTTTTCCAATAAGCCTTTTGATTTTTAGGATTAGACAACTGAATTTCGAGCAAAATAGGAAACATACCTTTGATATCAGAAAACTACTGAATAAACTGATATAGCATCTAAACTTTTCTAGAAAATAGTAATGCTAAATGTCAAACTGCTGCCTTGGGATGATACTGATATAAAATATAAATTTTTTTTTTAAGTTGGAAAAATAGGATGCTCCTATAAAAACCAGTAAGAGGAGCGTATAGTTCAAACTGTGAGTTGTCTTTGTTTCGTGTAAAGATAGTGCCATGTCTTCCTGGTGGGATGACCATGACTTAAACGAATCTTCTTACCTAAGTTTAATTAAGTCGGCCCTTAATTTTCTCCCCAGTGCATAATGATAGCTCTGTCACCTCCCTATATGGGAAGCTGTTCCGTGTGTGGAAAGAGAGTCCAGAGTGTGTTGCTAGGCAGCTCTGCAGGCTCTGCTGGGGAGGGGAGCGAGATGCTTTGTAAGAGCCGTGTGCCCGCCAGAGGAAGCCCCAGGTGGCTTCAGTCCCATTAGCACACACACACCAAAGACAGGCTGGACCCCGACTGGGGAAAAGCGTTCTGTTTGTAAGTTCACGGCGATGGGGAGTCAATTTTTGTGAATCACTGCCTTAATATTCATTAACAGCTTTTAGGCTCTTAATCCCTGATTGAATATATATATATTTTTTCCCATAATTGCTACTTTTCAAAAGGGTTGCCGAAGTGGGCATTTCTATTCTCCGAAAAACGCGGAAGAGAACATAATGTTTCACGTTCATCTGCGATGTGTTTATGCTAATGGCACGTCTCTGGAAATAGGCGAGACTGTGATCCTTTCTGACACGATGATTCCTCCTGTTTTGAAATGAACTGTTAACCCTGGCTGCGTGGATGTCTTTTCTTTTCTTTTTTTAAAATCTCCTTGGGTCATGGTTTTATAATTATTTAAAGTACATAGAAAAATAGATTACAGCGGAAATCGTTTGGAAACGTTGGAAATCTCTACTTTCTAGTCTCCTTTTTGCCTATTTAGTTCTTCCTGTAAAATCCATCCAGAAGCCCACCGTAGTACCAAGTAATCGACTTCAAATTGTTTTGAGGTGCTGTTGACCAATGAATGGCGTTTTCAGCAATGTGACTTGTAACCTGGCCTTATTCATCTATTTGCCTTCCTGTGAATTAGTGTATTTTTATATAAAGCCAGCTCTCCCACCATCCTCAATAAAATAAGAATATACAGGTTCCATCTAGATCGGTAGGTCCACACGAATCCACACGTGTAGCATTTGCTCAACCTGCCCCACGTACGGGAAAGGATTACAGTACTGTGGGAAGAACCACATTTGAAAACAGAAGGCACAGCTGTAACCGGAATCTGAAACGAGCACCATTAAATCCTGTAGCACAGCCGAGGACGCCTCAGCCCCCTAGGAAGCTTCTCCTGGCGACACGTTGGCAAGTCGCGGGGTCTCTAGCTCATCTTCATGCAGACCTGGCACCTGCTGATTTTCTGGCGCTGAGCCTGGCCTTCTTTCAAGGTGTCTGGTGCCGGTGCCGCAGAAAACTGCAGGTGCGGCTTCACTGCTGTCAGCCAGAAGCTGTACTCATTTGCAAAGAAGTGGCAAGTTCCTTGCCGACCTTGGCATTCGAGGAACGGGGCTGCTCTGAAGTCCTCCAGGCAGCTGCCGGGTGACGTGAGGGCCTGCCCTCCTCCTTGGTCCCCGGCTCCCGTGTGCTACCAGGACAACGAGAGAGAGAGATAAGGCTCAGACCTGCCCGGGCAACCCCAGACCCAATCAGCAACACAGCAAAGTCTGGGCCGGACTTGGTCACTTCCCCAAGATTATTCCATGAAGAACCAACTACGGTCTGCTGAGGCCAGGAGAAGCGAGAGCCGAGCTGGGTGGACACACACGCTAAACAAAACAAAAACAAAACAAACAAACAAACAAAAACCTAAGTGAGGAAGAAGAAAGGCATCTCAGCAGGCTGCAGTTTGTGGTGGCCTCTACAACCTCACGTCCTGCCGCTATCTGCACGGAGGCCACAGAACTACCATCCAGTCCAGAGGGCAGGGGCAGAGGGGTGGGTGACAGCGGCGGCGGGGGCGCAGGGGCTCACCATCAGGAAGGAGTAGCCGATCCAGAGGCTCCTCCAGGCCCGTGGACAGGGCGGTATGGACTGGTCCTGGCTGTGCACCGCCACCGCGGGAGCCGGGGCCTCGCACACGGCGCAGCGGCTGATGTAGCGGCGGATGTCCTCCTCCGCCAGCGGCATCATGGGCAGGGGCGCGGCGCTGGCCAGCCAGTAGGACCTGTCGTTTCTCCGCGCATAGTGGCACACTTGGTGGATGTTGCAGTAGGCAAAGGGCAGAGTGCTAAACACGGGGAGGCAAGACCCCGCCAGACCTTGGGAAGGGGAAAAGAGACCACGTGGCAAGTAAGCAACCTTTCGGGACGGGCCCAGGGGGCGTCCTGCGCGTGCATCCTGCAGGCGCGTGCCCCCTGCAGACGCGCACTCAGCAGATGCGCACTCCGCAGACGCATGCTCTGGAGCAGGGAGGCCCCTGCCGGAGTCTCCACTGTGGCACTGGAAGCAGAGTGTGTACCTGACCCATCTCTGCCACCTCCCTGGTCCTGTGACCCACCCTCGTTCCCTCATCCATTCATCATCACTCATGAGCCACCACCGATCAGCCAGGTATGGGAGGCAGAGCGGAGAGCACACCTGTCCGTCTTCTCTCAGCTCATGGCCAGGCCTGGTGGGGAAGCCGGAGGAGCAAACAGGCCGTGAATCACAGCAGAACAAGCCCCGTGTGAATGAGAAGTGCAGGGCCCGGGACCTAAGGAAGGGGGTAACCAAAGGAAGCCATGCAAAGCTGAGACCTGAAATGTGAACACGATGTGGCCAGCTTTGGAGATAGTGGAGACTTTTCAAAGAAGAGACAGCAGTGAAGAGGGCCAGAGACAATAAGGCAGCTTGGAGCACAAAGAACTCAGAGAAATTCAGTGGGAGGTTGAAGAGGGGTGAGGGGGAAACCTGTGTGTCTCAAGGGTGTCCAGACATCAGTCAGACCAGAGGATGTGTGAGCTTTGTCAGTCTTATTAAGGAGTTTGGGTTTTTATCCCAAGAGCTCTGCGGAGCTTTGCCATGTCCTCGGGCTGGGCGGGGGCGGAGAAGCCAGACTGGAGGTGCAGAGACCAGGCCGGAAAGAGACTGACAGCCGAAGGGAGAGGTGGAGAGAGGTAAACAGAGTCAAGATATGCAATGTTACTTCTTCATTCCCCCCGAATCCCAGTCCTATCGCATGGGAAAGGCCATGGCTGAACCCAGGGAGACATATAAGCAGCTGCCACCCCAGGCCCGTGCCCTTCAGCCATCCTTACTGACAGTGGGGATCATGACCCTGTGAAAGCAGTAATGAAACTCACCTCACCATCAGCCATCCCTGTGGGCATATCCTTCCCATGCCCCCCACCCAACCATCATTATCTCAGAAAGACGGCACTTAAACTCTGGGCTTAAAAAATCAGTCTTGAAAACCTACTGTTGAAAATTGACAAGGAGTACCTAGGACGACTCAGAATAAAGTTCTGTGATTTAAAAGGGAATTAGAACAGGGTGGGGAGCTGGTGCTGGCTAATGCCACATCCTAATCATCAAGGTGCTGCTGATGCGCCATTCACATATAAACACAGGAACTCACCATGTCCGGATTAAATCATTTACATTTGCAAATAAAAGAATGCGTTTTAGATTCTGCGTTGCACACAGAATCACTGAGAATCATTCTTTAAAAGTAAGTAGCCAGATAATAATAAAGGCAGCCAGAATGAGCCTGGTTGGGTACCTCACAGGCTCACGGGCTTAATAGAATTCGTATGGTGGTTTAAAAAGAAAAAAAAAAAAATCCCCTGAAAGATGAGTGATCATTTAAGACATTCGTGAATCCATAAAATCAGCCCAGAAGTTCCACGCTTCGGCCGTGGATGTGGGCACCCGGCCACGTGCCCTGTACGTACCGAGATCCTGGTTGTGGGCTTTCTCCTGTCCTTCCAGATATAAGAGACTGTAGCCGGTCCAGAGCTGGGGCATGCCCGCGGGGCAGAGGGGCACTCCGTCCGTCTGGCTGTGGAGAACCAGGAGGAAGCCACTGAGGTATCCGGGGCCAAACCCTTTGGGCCCAGGATCCCCGATGGGCCCGGGAGGGCCTGAAGGAACAAAGAAAAGAAAATGAAGGCAGTTGAGGGTTTTCAGCTTAACACGCATTTCTGAGTGCATCTGTTCCACTGCACTGCTAAGCTCTCGGGCACGGGGGCCAGGGGACTCACGGTCCACCCCCAGGGAGACCCCTCACACCACGGCCATCCTTACAGGGAGCTCATTCGGCAAGGATTTGCTCCAAGCAACATCCAGGTGGCTGGGCTACATTAGCGTAACTACAGAAAAGAGACAGGACTCCCTGCCCTCCGAGAGTGTGTGACAAACGATGGGCATAACGAAAAGCTAAAGTGTGAAATACACTAGAAACCGACAGGGGCTGAGAAGGTTCAAACTGGACAGGGTAATGACACATCCTGTGTGTGAGGTCCCAGCCTCCCATCTGCCACTGGGACCCTGCCCATCCAAAAAGGTGATTCTCCAAGCTGGTGTTTCTTACACGTCCCGAACCTGGGTCACGGTCCTGGCAAACTATCGGTGCCACGAAGAAGGACAGCGGCTTGGGATCTACATGGATGACCTCGGACCTCTTAGAAGGTGGGGGAGGTGGAAGGGGGAGGTTCTAGAATTCTTGTTGGCAGGTGAGAAGTGATCAGGTCTGCAGAATGCGGGCAGGGTCTGTCTCTGGCACCTCTGGAGGAAGGGGCCTGTGACTAATTCTGACTGCCAAGAGCAAAAGGTGAAGTTTGACTTTGAAACTAAAAGGTTTTTTTTTTTTTTATAACTTGTTTCTGGAAGACTAGGGGTCTCTCCCCATCACACTGTAAACCAGAGGTTACGGAGTGGCAGCTGATGGACTGAATCGGGCCTCCTGTGTTTCATTTGATCTGTCAGGATTTCATACATCAAGGTCTTGGACTTGAAGAGCAGAGCGCAGGGAACACTGGGGCCTCATTTCTATGGACCGGAGCTGCGGCCTGCGGCCTGCGGGCGGTGGGCTCCGTTCTGCTGCGGGCCCGCCCGGCCCTCCTCACCCTTCTCGTTCCCAGCCAGGCGTGGCCGGCCCTCCTGGAAGCTGGCTATCCTGGAGTCTCTGCCTGCCTCATTGCCCGTGCATCGTATTCCAAATTTCTATTCTAAAAAGTCTTCACTCTCCTCTCACCCAGTGCCCATGGCCACATTTTTTTTCTCAAGAAAAGCCTTGCATGCCATACAATTTTATCGATGGCTGTACCTTAAGAAGTGAATTCAGAAAACCAGAGGCCAAGTCAACCAGCCAGTGTAGAGGCTGATTCACCCCCAAGGGCTTCAGCATAGCTTGTCGGAGGCAAGCCCACGGGAAAGGCCCGGCTCCCCGTGGAAAAGCGAACGGCTGAGATGGCTGAGCTTTTCATGGTCATGTGCTATGGTTTAGGAAGACACTGAACTGGAGAGCGAGCCTGGACTCATGGTGATGATGATGATGATGATCAGTTAGAACACGGGTTTGACCTCCTGTTCTGTTCTCGTTGCTTCCGTCTCCCTAACACCTGGTGAGCTGGTGTCTAAGGCCAAGCACTTTTAAAAGGACCCATTGGGAAAGCTGCTTGAGAGGCCAGGGGGATCGTGTGTATCCTTCTCAGACCTGCGGTGTCAGAAATGAGAGAAACTGAAGCTCTTTACCTGGGGCTCCAGGGCAGCCGGCTTCTCCCATGTCACCTTTGTGGCCCGGAGGCCCAGGAGACCCTGGCATGCCATCCCGGCCCCTCCTGCCATCCGGCCCGGGCTTTCCTTTGCACCCTGCAGGAAAGTCCACAATGGCAGTGGTGAGAACACAGTGACACAGTGACACCGCTGGCAGGTAGCTTCACGGCACGTATACCTTGTGCCACTGGGGCTTCCCACCCGGACGGTAGCGGCCAGCCCATTTCACGCTCCCAGCCACGAGGAGTTGGGATGAAACGGCCTCCACTTTACACTAGGCAAGGCCTGAGCGGTCAAGTTCCTTGCTCTTTAAGGCCGGTGAGCCAGTAATGGGCAGAGCCGGGATCTGACTCCAGACCAGGGAAATACTGAGAAGTTTACATCTTCTTCATAGTCTTATATATTTGATCTTTTTTTTTCTATCATGTTGAACATATATTGCTTTTATCATTAACTATTACCCTTAATAATGATTTCTTTTTTTAGGAGCCTGAAGGGAGAAATGAATAAAATTTAATAGACTTCAGCTGGGGATCACATTAAATTTGCAGCAAGAGCAGCAATATTTTAAAGTTTTGTTTTTTTTTAAAAAAATTTAGTGTGTATAAGGCGCTAGGTACCATGCCAGTCTCTTTATGGGGATTATCCAATTCGGTCTTCCCAGCAGCCAGATGACTAGGCACTCTCATATGCAAGGCTACCAGCGGGGACACTGGTGAGGCTCTGAAAGGCCACGAGCCTATCACAGGTGAAGGGGAAATGGACCCAGGCAGGCCAAGTGCAGAGGCTGAGCCATCAGCCACCGGCCCCTGCGTCGTGCATGACAAGGCACAGAGCTCAGGAGCACCCCTTGAAAGATGTAAGCTGGGGAACTTGGCAGCAGTCACTCTGGTCCTCGAGGGGTCCTTTAAGTGTCTGCCTTGTTTTGGTCAATACATCAATTCATTAGCCACACTCTCTCTGGCTCAGAGTAGCAGATATTGTCCTTGCCTGTGGGGGAGTTTGCTGCCATGAGCCCTAATTGCCTCTCAAGGCTTCCAGTCTCTAGTTATCCTCCCTCTCCTCCCCTCTCCCTTCTACACCCCTCCCCTCACCTCCCCTCCCCTCCTCTCCTCTCTCTCTCTTTCCCTCCTGCCCTCCCTCCCTCCCTCTCTCACTGTCTCTGCCACAAATTAGCCTAAAGTCAACCTGATTAAGACAGAGGGCTCAGTTAAGTAGCGTTCACTCTTTTTTTTTCACTCTTAGACTTGTTCTTCCAAGGATTGGGGAGCCACCTGAGGGTGGAGAGCAGGGCACTGCCATACTCTGGTGATCAGGCAGCTGTCACCTGGCTTCCCCTTCACACAGGTCCCACTCATCTGAAATGCATGCCCCACAGAACCTCACTCACTGTTCTTAAAAAGTGTTCCAATAACACCCACCTGACTGACTTCCCTCACACACCTCCCTCACCTGTCCCCACAACACGCCAGCCCCTCCCCTCCACGCCCTATGCTGATGACCTGTGTTCACTGTGGGTCATCCTGGCATTCCTGCCTTTCAGGCTGCTGTCACCAGACTTTCTCACCCCCGAATTACAAGCAGAGTCTCTTGGAATGTCATGCAGTGCCTGGACTGTGTTCTGTACGAGCATGGTCATCCCCCGGTGAGAAACGAAGCCCGCCCTCCCCAGCTCTCCCTTCTGGTAACCGGGCAGAACCTCCCGTTCCCGATGGCACCGCCACACGCAAGGTGCCCCGTCTCTCACCAGCTTCGAAGAGCATGTCTGTTATTTGGGAAGGAACACAGGGCCCCGACGGTGAGCTCAGAGCCTCTGCATTCTCTCCCCAGCCCGACTGGGTGCTTCTGGAAAGGCCTGCCCACGTGCTGGAACACCAGTGAATGGGCAGGTGTTCCCTGGGGAGCACCCGGCCTGGTGCCGATTGCTGTCCAGCTGGGAAAAGAGCTCACTCGCCAGATGTTACCACATGGGCTTTGCTCCCTTTACAGAAGACAGAGAAACCGTCGGGAGGAGGATATTTCTGAAGACAGGAAGGAAGGCCTCTGCTCCCCTGCTGTGCCCACAGCTTTCCACGAGGCGAGCTTGTTCTCCACCTGGGACTTCTTTTAAAGGATGAAACTACATCTAAGAGCCATCCAGTGTTCACCGGATTGCCCCCCACCCCTGAGAGGGCCACACGTCACCTTGAATCAGATACACCCCAACAGGATGTGGGTGCATCCATTAGGGAGTGACTGCTCGAAACGAAATAGAAACCGCCTTTGTGCCCATCACGAGGGGCAGTAGCTCAAAGGGGCGTGTGAGGAGGGAAGCATTGTGCTTTTTGTGGCAGAGGCCTCTTTACAGACACAAGTTACACTTAGCATGGCTGTTACCCACCCTTACTGGGGCGGGAAAGAGCCAGATGTTCGTTTTGTTCTCCTATGTGGATCTCAGATGCAGCATTTGGTTATGTGCTTGGTTTCATCAGCTTAGCATTGGAAAAAGGTTTTGAAGGGAAAACAGGAGGAAACCAACAATGTCACTTGAAGTGGTTGGTGGCTCTTCTTAGTAGCGGCAGCTGAGCCTTCGCAGCTCACCCTGGGGGAGGTACAGACAGCCCCTCACACCTGCAGGTGACTCATGTCAGTCGGGGCTGGGCCACTGCAGACCCTCAGAATAGACTTGTCACTTGTTAGTAACTGGATAACATGGCCAATGCATCCAGGGTGGCCAGAAGAGACAGGCAGGAAGAGGGGACCAATGGATATAGTGCCGGCAAAGAGCAGCCTTTTATAACAGGAGCCAGGGAGGAGGGGACCCAGATGGGAGGACTGGTTTTGAGGTGGGCGCACAGAGGGCAAAATGCTGGGCCATGGGGCAGCCATGCGGCGAGGCATGGGGGAGGGGGGCTGCTGCTTCACAGGAAGGACTGTGCATTCTGTTTCAAAAACATAACCACATTCTGTGGCATAACTGTGGCCTTGGGGTACGCCCACTGCCAGCAAGCAAGTTCAGTGCCGTCAATAAGAGGAGGGCACAGGCAACCAGAGAAGGCCCTTCTGTGGTCACCTACAGCTGGGTGAGCTCACCAGGAGGAATTAGAGATGACAGGTGATCACACCTGGGGCCTGTTGGCCCCCTTTCACAAGCTCACTATCTATAAAGAGCTATCTCGGGCACATACAAGATTCGCTATTAAGTTAGAGTGTGAAGAATTTGCCCATATGCTTTTTTTCTTCTCGGTGACTTTCTTCGGTTATTTTCGAAAGCCACCGTGACAGGTGAACGCAAGCAGCCATCTGGTCCCAGCTGATGCTGAGGTGAAGCTGTGGGTCTCAACCCTGGCCGCCTGCTACAGTCATCTGGGGAACTTTTTTTCAAAAAAATGATACTCGAGGTCTGCTTCCCTCTGCATTCTGTTGGTCTGGACGAGGCCCAGGCATCGGCACTCTTTAAAGCCCCTCCTTTAACATACAGCAAGAACCGAGTCATTAGCAGAGGTGTCAAGCTGACCCTTTTAAGGACAGCATTCCTATAATAGAGTTAGGTTTCTCAAACTTGAATGTAAATACAATATTCTGGGGATATCATCAAAATGCAAGTTCTAATTCTGTAGGTCCAGGATGTGACCACACTTTGAGTGGCAAGGATATAGCTGACTCTCAAAGTTACCAGGTTATTAGGCCAGTCTGCCTCTTCTGTGCTCCTGCCGCCTTCATGCTGGACAATTCTGCTGCTCTTGGCCCCATCTTTCCTCTAGTCTCTGTTTAAATACCAGTTCTCGCTGGGGTCTTGCCAGCCTGCCATCCTCCACACTGGAATCCATCTCCCCCTGCCCCATTCTCCTAATGTCTTTGGCCCGAAACACGTTTAACACACAAATTACAATCTTCCATTATTTAGAGTTATGTGTGTTCTGCTGGTTGTTTCTGCCACAAGGTTGAGGGACTCGGGGGGCACAAGGAACGTATCTTATTCATATTTCTATTGCCCACGACAGTTCCATACTTTATAAAGAGCAGAGGGGACCTGGAAGTAGCGACTAAAATGGATTTGCAGAACCTCCTTATACACCACACCTGCTTGAGGAAGTTATTTTTTTTGAAGGTGGGAGGACTTCAAGGTCACAAATATATACACCACAAGGCAACCTGGTTTGACAATCGGGCTGAGTGACGAGTCATACCGCCTGCCTGAGACTTCATCCACGCAGCCGGTGCCAGAGAGGAGCTAAGTGACTGCCTCAGCACTGGGGTTCAGTGCCGAAAAGGAAGTTGCTCCCGTGGGCACCACTGAACTCAGCGCACGGACACAGATGCAGAGCTGCAAACACAAACAACAACCCCCACGCTAACGTGAGGAAGGCTCCAGAGAGCTGCCCTGGACACAGCGGAAAGCGCCTCAGACTCCAACGGACGGGACGTCCTTGGGGCCCTTCGCCACGTGGGTTTGGCAAAACACGAGAAAAACGGTGCAAAATTCAGTTCTGCTTCCTATGTCTTTGGCCCTAAATCGAAACAAGCTAAAATCGCAGCTGGGCAGTGAGAGAAAAAAGGGAACGGGAATGGCCTTGTGCCTCTTCAGGTAATCTGCACACAGGTTTTCTAGAATCATGAGCACTGCCAATTGGTCTGAAGAGATCAGTGACCTCTAGGTGATCAGCCCCCGACTCCCTAATCTCTGTAAATTATCGGTATGAGAAGAGAAGAGAAACGGTTTGGAGGACACTTTTAAAAGAAGTGGTTTGATTTAAATACTTAAATAAAGATGTCTACCCTGACGATTGAGCAATGCTCCCATCGATTCAATGAACAACATAGTCAAGACCGTAATTTAGAGTGACCCTTGCCCTTCGCCCTCCCTCTGCCTCCCCCAGGTGACACACCTCCCCCCTTCTGGTAGGCTGTGTTTCTGCTCTGTGTGAGCGCCAACTCAATTGTTTCTCATTCAAAATCAAGTCAACAGCTCTCAATGACTGTTAATAGAGCATCTACTCTGTTGTGCTAAGGGATTTCAAAACCTCCCGTCCAAAAGCTGCCCAAGCATAAAAGATGTAGGTAGGATTTCAATCTAGAAATGGAAGGGACATGTGTCCAGTTAGTGCAGATTAAACATTTGGATAAATGTAGAAAAAATGTGTAAGGGGAAGGAAATCCTCATTACTTCATCCTCACTAGTTGTTTAGGCAAAACAAAACAAAAATAAAACAAAACACACAAAAAAAAACAAAAACAAAACAATCAAAAACAAACAAACACAAAAAAACAACAACAAAAAACCTACGTAGTAGAACACCGAAATTTTCATTTTAGCAACATAATACACAGATAATAAATGATCCGTGTGCGGCTCATACCTGGTCCTGGGGGGCCTCTCGTTCCAGGGAGCCCCGGTTCTCCTTCGGGTCCTCGTGGGCCTGGCACTCCAGGAAGTCCCGGGATTCGGGGGCAGGCCTCCAAATCGGCAGGTGGCCCCTGTTCACCTGAAATTGGAGTTACCGTTTGTGTGATGGACGCAACCACTTAGGAACAGGCTCCTTCCGTGCCCTCAGGTTGGGCTCCTGACACTACGCTCGCACGTTGCCGAGGTGATGAACCACCTCCTGTAAAAGCCCCAGGAAGGGGGCTTTGTTCACTTCGGGGTGCGAGGAAAACTTTCCAAAAGCATTTTGTTGAACGCATGACTGAACAATCGAACGAGTGAACAAGATCTCAAAGGAAGCAGAAGAAGTATACACAACACTGCAGGGCAGGCGAGTCAGCGATAATTGGGTGATCTTCACAGTATTTTCCATTTTGGGGCCACTGTGTACTGGGAAGCCAGCATGGACAGTGTCCAGAGAGAGGTACCGGTCAGTTCCTAACCCCCAACGTAATGTCCCTCTAATTCATCACATTGTCACGTGAGGAAATAGGATCCATAGTGTCTGCTGCTGAAAGACACAGGACCTCAGGACTGCTAGGGCCACTCTCTCTTAACCTCGAGTACCCAGCGCAGATGCTGGGGCCCATGGGGACCTATTAAATGGGGAATTCTGGGGGTGGGACCCAGGCATCAGTAATTTTTTTCCGGATGGTTCCAATGTCGGTGCTGAGAAGTGCCGGTGTATAGCTGTCATCCTAACTGTGGCGTGTCAGGATCACCTGGCCAGGCTGTCAGAGTGCACAGCACTGAGCCAGCAGGTCTGGGGTGGGCCCAGCTTTTGTACACCTACTACGTTCCCAGTGAGGTGAATGCTGCCAATCTGGGACCTCACTTTGCTCTAAAGGTTTGGATTTCTGTTTCCTTCTTGGTTACATTCATATCTTTAAGACTTTTTTTCCCCTAAAGCTCATTCAGTCTCACTGTAGACATATGACAAGGAAAAAGAAATAATAGTACGAGGCAATAATAACAGCTAACACGTATTGAGTGTGATAGGTCATCAGGCCCTATGTTCAGTGCTTACGGTTAAATGCTCCCAAGCAACCTGTCTGTATGTGCTGCTATCACAGGAAAGAAAACTCAGGCTCAGGTAAATAAGTGACATATCTAAGCTAACACATGGCTGAGTCTAGATTAGAATCCAGGATATTCTGGCTCCGGACCTGTGTTCTTAGCTGCCAACGTTAACAGCTTACTGCCTTAACAGCTCCTAACATCTGCGTGATGAATGCTAAGAAATGCCACATATTTTAAGACACACCATGTATTAGTTATGGTTTTCTTAAA
This sequence comes from Macroglossus sobrinus, assembly GCA_004027375.1. Lineage (NCBI taxonomy): Eukaryota > Metazoa > Chordata > Mammalia > Chiroptera > Pteropodidae > Macroglossus > Macroglossus sobrinus. The sequence goes on from PVKZ01003512.1 coordinate 57,656, forward strand.
ATCCATACAAGTGTGCAAAATAATTTTAAGAACATACGTGATAAAGCAGCAAGAAAATCCTGAAACATGCAGCCACAACCATAAAGTTAATAGTCTACACAGTAGTAAATGCTCCTATGCAGAATGAACTTGAACACTAAAAACTTAGATAGAATTTAGTCTCTTGTAAAATATTGTATGAAGCCACAAGTGATGCGGAGGTGGATATATTTTTACTGTACCTACAGTTTAATGTAAGACCTGGTTTTTCTACTCTGGGTGACTTAGGAGAGATACATGTGACTATTTCCTTTTTTCCCTGAATCATCTGTTGAATTATGATGATGATTCTGTGGTAGGCTGGGAGGAGCCAGTAAGGGAACTGGGGTGATGGGGAACGGGGAAGGATGGGGGCACTTTGGCTGCTACTTTAGATTTAGGATTTTGATGTTATCTTCAAATGAGTTTATAAATACAGTCACAGAGAGACACTAAACGAATTGAAGTAAAAACTCATTAAATAGCCAACTGTAATTTTAAATATCAATATTTAAAACTATGATTTTACTTTCCTTTACTTTTAATAGATCAGAAGCTGAAAGAAAGGGGCTGAGGCATCCCTTCTTAGGGTCCTAAAAATAATACAGAGCGTTTGCATCCAGGGCAGCGTTCCTTAGGGTTAATAACAGACGCCTGGGGAAAATAAATGTAAGCTTTCACAGCTCTGCTTTTCTCCTTTTGAGCAACGCTTTTTATTCTCTTTGAAAAATGGCAGACGCAAAATAATATGTTGCTCTTGCTTTGTGGAGGATTAAGCAAGCATTCTGTTGAAAAGGATAAAGGTATTTTCATTTTAATACACAAAGAAATTCGCTCCTCGAGAATGGACGTCGGGTGCGATGGAGAAGGCTTGTCATAGTCCCTTAAAGGGTGGTAAGGACCCCTCTTTTCATGTTGGTGCTTATTTTAGGGATGTTCTATTTATTCATATTCAAAAGAGACTCACACTAGTAGGTCCTGTAGCGTTTGACAGAGAAAGCACCCATACTCCGTGCCCAAACTGAAATCATATAAGCTGAGTGTCTCTGCCTTGACAGCCTGTAATGAGGCTCATGGGATACTAATATGGGGTTACTATATCTGTGACAAGGAAGCCAAGGCATTCAAGCTAATATAATTACAGCACCCCACGTATAAAAATCTTACAAAGTTTAACTCACTAATACAGTGAAAAAGGCAAGTACAGAAATGACTGGAGAGCAGGGTTTAGAAGAAATTATTAATTTCATAGCAATGCTTACCTCTGGAACCTGGAGAGATCCAAAGCCACACAGTGATTGTCATACGGCGGGCGGGAAGAGATTTCAAATTGTGGATGAGGACAAAAGTGAAATAGTTTGGGAACATGAATAATAATTTGAGGACGGCATCGATGATAAATAGCATGGCAGTGTCTTTTTTTACATGAAAAGTTCACAGAGTGTTACTAACAAGAGCAGCTTTAATTTAGTAATGAAGTTTTCATATCTAGAAAAACCTGTAACGAAACTCCCTTGCACAATATAAAATTTGGTTGATTTCTTAGGATGAATATGCCTTAATTTCATGGATATAGAAATTCTGTCCATCTGAAGACTTCTGGAAATCCCTTATTAATTTGCCAAGTTGTATAGGTTATGCAAAGAATGAAAAAATGATATGAATCAAAGCATAGGCTCTCTGTCACACTGAACTCTGACCCACCATAAAGCAGGGCAGATTATTTATTCTTTGGGACTAGAGTGATAATTTAGAAGACTGCAAAATACTCTGAATTGACACCACATTACCATAATATATTGACTTAGGACCTTGAAAGATATTACTTCTGCCGATCTCAAATACACTTGTCTGTCTGCTCTTTCAACTCTTCCTTGGCTTATTCTGACACTGCGATGAAAACATGTTGTCTTAACTAGCCCTTCAACTTCATAGGAATTAATATACTTTATAGAAAACGGCAAATAAAACATCTAGGAAAATCATTGGGAATTCAGGGATAGGAACTGAATATAGAATCCTCACATAACAATAATCAAATCAGTCTTTGCCTCTTGTGTAAGGAACACAGACTAAACTATTCTAGAAACAGCATATATAAAATCAACTCCTAATTTTTACATTTACTCATTCTGATAATGAATATTAGTTAACCAAACATGAGACTTGGTAGTGTAGGCTGAAGTAAATATAATCTTTATTTTATGAGGGATGACCTCATAAGAGGGTTTGCTGGTAGTTTCAGAATAATTACTCTCTGAAAAATGGCTGTGAGTAAATGTTTAAACAAAGTGCCACGTGTGGGATGCTGGGTGGAGATGTTAGGCATTAGAAGCTTACCTGGAGGACCAGAGGGCCCTTGTCTGCCTGGAGGGCCAGGTAAACCCTTCTCTCCAGGTGACCCAGGAAGTCCATATGGCCCCTGTGACCCTGGGAGTCCCACTGGTCCTAGGAACATATAAAAACAAGGGCACTAGAATGGACCGATATAAAGAAAATGGTAGTTCCACGGACTGAGTTCAGGGGTCACTCTAACAAAATGCGGGGCAAACTTGGCCTCAGGGTCAAGGGCAGTCTCTCACTTTTTTTCCATAAAGCTGAGAAGAGCTGACTTGGTTTGAAAAAAATGCGACAATCAAGAGGACTCAGAGAAGTGGTTCCATGACCAAGAAGACAAAACTAAATTGGAATGAAAACCCTTGTAATTCGGAACTTTGGAGACAGTCAAAGGACCGGAACTGAAGGGACAATGAGGAAGGATGCTTCTGTCGGGAGTCAGCACGCCTCCCAGGCCCGAGTGCCTGCCATCCTCTCAGTTTCACCACATCGGGCACAAGCTTTCCCTTCTCTCCTCATCCTGCCTCACTTCCTCCGGGAAGCCTTCCCTGGATGCCCAGCCCAAGCCCAGCGGCTTTCTGATAAGCTCTCCCTGAAGCATGTTGTTCATGCAGGGCGCTGCCCTCAGTCCATATGGATGGAGCTTTCAGTGTGAACATCTGTTCTCCTCACGAAATGCTACTCTTAATGAAAGCAGGGACTGTATACCTGCAGACACTAATAATAAATGTTTGTGGAATTGATAAAATATTTCCCACTCTGCGAATCTGAAAAGGTAAACCGAGGAAAAACCCTCATCCTTCTCTCAGTGAGGCTCCCAGAATGAAACTTAAGCTTGATTAGTTGTTCTACCAATATGTCTAACGCTCCGGACATCTTTTTGTAGGTCGCCATTATTTATACGCATGCTGTTTGCCCAGTCCTGGAATTTATTTCCATCTGGGGGGTTCATTCTCTAAAGTAGTAACTAGGAAGGTGCAGCGTCTTATCTGAAAGAGAAAGAAGGTTGTACAGCCAGCCCCCTTCCTTCCTCTTGGGGACTACAGTGAATGTCTGTCCAATTCCAGGGTTCCACGATTGGAAGGCCACGTACCTGCAGCCATAAGCCACATTCTCTAAAATTTGTTTTATTGCTAAGAAGGGTGGAGAAAGTGGTTGTGTATTGTTGTACAGGTTGTGCACTACACAATTCCAGAGATGCCATTTGTACTGGAAACATGGCAGCCTCACAGTGATTTTGATCCCACCTCTGCCCAGATCTTTTGCCTTATCTCATCTTGGGTTCAGAAGATGGGCAGGATACTAGTTACTGGGCTTCTGCAAGCTTCAACATTTGCTTCTCTGGTATCCAGAACTCCTTATTTTTCACATAAGAGAGTTAACATGGGTAATTATGATTGGTCCCTTTTCGACAAAAGCGTTTTGTGAATCTAATAATTCTCGGAAATCGGACAGATGAGTATCTTACTTAGGAGAAAAACTAGGTTTGTACAAACAGCCCTGATTGTCTCATTAATAATTTATACCGATTATATGTTTAAAACAATATTTGAATATATTATGTTAAATAAAATGTCTGTAAGTAAATTTCACTTTTTACTTTTTAAAAATCTCAGAATTACACATGTAGCTTGTATCATATCTCTATTAATCAGTTCTGATCTAAAAGATTATCAGACATGTTATTAGAGGCTGGAGAGGCACTTGTGTTTCTTCTTCTTACTTGTCCAACTGTCACCCAAACTTTAAGATTCTTTGGAAAGTCAGGATATCAGGAAATATAGTCACTGCTTCCACAGGAAATACGAATTAGCTCTTGGTACCCCAGACCCTTAGGGGCACATACTACTTGAGAAACGACTTCCATTCATACCTTTCTGGCCATCTTTCCCATCACATCCTGGGAGGCCTTTTTGTCCTGGAGGGCCTGGTGGGCCTGGGGGCCCTGGAGGTCCTGGCAGACCACAGTCACCTGGTTCCCCTTGCAGAAGGTCAATACTCCCGGGGGCCCCTGGAGGCCCAGGTGCTCCTGGACACAGGGAAGAGGCAAAAAGATGCTTTCAGTCAAAGGCAGATGTGTGTGCTGGCTGCTTAATAGCTTCTTAAGGAAACAAATGAATGGTTTGCAAGCAAAGGATGGGAAGAATTAGAAGCATAAGAAAATCAGTAGTATCAGATGTGAAACAGAGTAGGTCTCATGGAGCCCAAGGTGAGAAATGGTGGGATCTTGTTAGTAACTATTAGACAAAATGAACCTGAGCAAAACCTTCCTTCACACATTCCTTTTGGAAGTGTCCATTTATAATTTTTGTTTGCATTGCCATCCCACTGCCTTAATATGATAGATAAAAGATAGCTAGGTAGGTAGATAGATAGGCGATAGATAGATGATAGATAGATAGATAGATAGATAGATAGATAGATAGATAGATAGATAGATGAATGGATGGGTAGTAGGAAGGATAGATAGATCAATGGATGGATGGATGAACAGATAGATGGACAGATGGACAGACGGACAGACAGGTAGATAGAGATAGACAAATAAATGGACAACAGGCTTTTTAGAAAATTTGGCTAATGGGAAAGAATGTTAGCTCAAATGTAAAATCCTATTTGAAAACAAGTGTCTACACATAAGAATTGAGCCCAAATTCTATTTCTACTTAGCACAGTTTTAAGCACTTTTATTTTTTTGCAGTAAAATAAAATTATGTAATATTGTAATCCCACCTTTACTAAAATGCTAAACATTTAAAGGCAGTGGGTTTGTGTCTCTCTAGACAAGTTCTGTGGGTTAGCAGGAATATGATTATCTGCATTGAGCAGACACTGTACAGATGGGCCATGCTTTGCTCCCAGCTCCCCACCAGCTCTGGTCCAACCCTATTTTGGTAAATATTGCCTAGACTTTGTCCCCATGAAGTGATAAGATGAATAAAATGAAGAGACTCTGTTTCTGTCTATATGCCAGGCCTGGGTCCTGTCGCTCTGGGCCAGCAGCTCTGGTTTCTGTGGCAGGTGCTAGAGTTCCACATGTAGAATCATATTTCCTCCCACCAGCCACTTCTGAACCCTCATGCTCGGCACTGAACCAGTGATGGGGAAGCCTTGCTCTGAGTCAGTTTGTCCCCTCAGAAAGGTGGTCTGATAGATTTGAAACAGAAGACTAAAGGGCCTAAGCTATGGTTCTGGATATGGTCCTGCCAGCCCGCCACCGCCCACACGCCTGCCTCTTCCATCTGCCCAGTTGATGGAAGGTGATGGATGCTAAGGTGCTTCTCCTCTGACATTCACTGGTCCTACATCCCTAACAGAGCTGGCAGTATCTGGAAAGGAGTGTCACCAGCCTTTGCCATGATTTTCTCATACCTCTTGGACCATCGGGGCCAGGAGGCCCTTGATCTCCAGGTGGACCCGGGCAAGAAATGTTGTCCTTAGGAAATCCTCCTGTGGCACCTGCAGGACCAGGTGGGCCAGGTCTTCCTGAGGAGGGACACGTTCAGATGTGAGCCTTGTTACATTTGGAAGGTTTTGATTCGTTATTGAGAGAGGGGGGCAAGCAAAGCATGCTGCTTCTTACCTGGGGGGCCTGGGGGGCCTTTTTCTCCAAAAAGCCCTGGAGGAGAAATTCCTGGGCTCCCGGGGTCACCTGTCTCCCCTTTTAGTCCAGGCGTTCCCACTGGACCAGGTGGGCCCACTTCGTTTAAGCCTTAATGAGGAGAACAGCATTAGCCTCACATCCTCTCCTTGCTTGTCCCTGTCATGGTGCTTGGAAAGAAACTGCTTACAAATGACATTGTGACAGGAAAGCAGCTGGCTCTGGAGACACCAACCAGGCCTGCAGCGGTGTCCAAATGCCACATACGCTTCCTGAGTCGCCATTTACTGTCTTAAGACCCGTCTCACTGGTCAACCATAGGTTTGGTTTACTTTAGAATTATTTCCCAGATTGAAAAAACAACAGCTTAGTGACAATACCTACTTTCCAACCTCTACAACTAAAGAGAAAACAAACAGAGATCCGACAATAAGTAATTATGAATAAACTGTTTTAAAATCAAAGGTGGAAATGACATGTAAATAGAACTATTGTGTAGTTTTACATTAAAAAGAAAAAAAGACAGTTTGTTGGTTTCCCGGCGGGAACAGGGGACACACACTTTATCAAACTATTTGGAAGAATCACTAAACAAATGCTAACTGTCCAAAATTACATCTTCACCATTCAAACTGCATACAGATTCAACAGATTCGAACCTTTCCTCACAGCCCCTCAAATCTACATGTCTGATTCCAGCTCCCCTGACTGATGGGGAGCTAGGTTTCTGAGAAAGGGATGCAACAAACGTGCGTTATATTAAAATAACGGAACGATCATCATCAGTTGTTGATGATAGCCTATTCGTAATATCGAAAATAACAGGAATTTGTTCAGGTAATTTGTTTTAGCAGCAGGCTATTGAGGCATGCTAAAAGTACTAATTAGACCCATGTGGTTGTACTTGGCATTATTACATTTAAAACAATACCAAAAAAATTCCAACTATTTGTTTTTCATAATATTGTAAAATCTACTCCACTTCAGCAATTATTCAGAGTATTTTAAGTAGAGAGAGTCCCAAGCAATATGAACAAAAGACTTTATTAACCAACCATTCTGTCTTAAATTGGGTTTTCTAAAATGTCCTTTTTATATAAGTTATTTGGCAGTAAAAACAATTGCAATATTGTATCACTAAACTAAGCCAGTTTCTTAGTTTCCCAACCCAAATCTTGCGAACTGTGGAAATACCAGCGTCCCACTGAGTGCAGTTACATCTCTCACAGAGGGTTTTCTCTTACCTGAGGCACCTTTGGTTCCTTTCTGGCCCTTTAGACCGTGCAAGCCATCCAAGCCGGGTAACCCCGCAGGACCTGAAACACATCACAGGCCTGTGACTCACAAAGGAAGACCAGACATTGACCTTCACTGACCAGAACTGGCAGGCACCACCCAGAGGGCTTGCTGATGGAGACAGACAGATTCCTCAGGCAGGAACAATGAGCTCTCACTGTCTAGATGTCATCATCAGGGCTGAATCCGTGACAACTGTTATTCTTTAATACATTTACTTGATGGACATCATCTGCCAAGATTGCCTAACACATTCTTTTGCTTAGTTTTAAAGTACCGCTGTGGGTTTACCACCCTTTCATGAACATCTCTCTCTAACCAAATACAGTCTAGAATTACTGAATCATGGTGTAGAAAGAGACCTTCGATTTTATGATAATAAAATCATCCTCGATGAAGAAAGAGATTGGATGGGAGCAAACCTAGGCCTCCTTCCTCCCAGGGTCAGCCTCTTTCCAGCCCACTGTGGTCTGTAAATTCTCATTTCTGCAGGATCTGATCAGGTAAACGTAGTAACTAACACAGTCAAGACAGGTGGGGTCTGTGGAGTACTGAAGAATATATGCCCTACCTAATTTTTTTTTAAAGCACTATGCTACTCAGGAAGAAAAAGTTTACAGGTCAAGTTGGGCTGCAGCTCTTTCTTTGCAACCATGTCTTTCAGAGAGAACCATTCTTGTGTCTCTTTTCAGAAACTGAATTTATTTTACGAGGATCATGGAAAACTCCAGTCACTGTAATGACGTAGGATCTCACCTACACCTTCATCTTCTTAAAGAACCTTCTGTCAGACATCAGCATAGTTCTCTAAGGCGACATCTACCAGCCTGACTCTACTGAGGTTGTCACTGAATATTGGATGCCTATAGAACTACATATGTTTATGGATATACAGATATTTACACATCTTTATTACAAATATACTATATATTATAAGTCTATTTAATATAAATTATATAGGAAGGGAGTAGAGAGAAGAAAAGGAGGGAGAGAGGAAGAGAAGGAAGCAGACAACCAACATGTACAGAGCATCTTCCATGGGGCTGAGCCCTCTGCCCAGTGCTTTACACACATCTTGTCCCACTGATAGATCTGGAGGAATCTTCCCAAGCCTGGTAAACTTCCTCTTCCATGAATGGATCTTCCATCCAATATGGAAGGTATGTTCTTTCTTGTCCAAGGATACAAGCTCCTTGGCACAGCCAGCCATTCAATCAGTTTAGGGTCACAGTCCTTGGATTTGTGATAGTCACAGCCTCGGCTGACATGACTAACACAAAGAAAGCACCCCTCACCTGCCCCATGACACCTGCACAGACTCCCTAGATGCCCTCATGCCAGTCTCGTGCTGTGTGACAGTCATGCCTTTGGGTGACTGGTTTACTGTGGGTAAATCGATTGAGTACAAGATCAGGTCTCATTAGTCTTTCTGTGTCCCCACTTGGCAGAGCTCTTGGCATGCAGTAGGTATTCATTAAGTGTCTGTCGAATGAATGAGTGAATGAATGAGTGAATGAAAAGTGTGGAACACAGAAGGTGAGGGATTGAATGAGTGAAGAGAAAGCCATAAAAAGTGGACTACAATTTCTATTTGCGTGTCACATCTTTCTGTGATAGATTTATGGGATGAGTAAGATGTAGGGAAGTCAGAGGTATCCGTTTGTATATAAATAAGTCAAGCACTAATTATTATCCATCATTAAAGCAAGTCCTCTGTGGACTTCTTATCAGAAGACAGGACTCAATTGGTTCCATTTTATTTATTATCAGTATTTGAAACAGATGGTTACTCTATTTTTACAATCTAAACTTTAGATTGGTGCAAGGGAGCCATATTCTCTTGCAACTGTCCCCCTCCCAAAATAAAAAAGAAAAAATGGGAATACACTTTTATTTTCCCTAAAGCTCGTATTTCCTAACCACTTTTAACAGTTCTGGCTTAGTTTATTTTCCTATCCTCTTGCCTATTTATGAGCCTATGTTCCCAGTTTGCACCAAAGGAACACACAGACCTTCTTCATCTGCCAAATCCAGATATTTATTGCAATCTATCTGAAATGATAATAAATTTTTTGAGACTACTTTGCTATTGCAATGTGTTTTGATCTCCAGCTTAAGCCACCAAGATTGATAGTCTGGGGGAGTCGGCTTGGGGGTGGAATGTCTCAGCTTCTGCCAACTCTCCATTGTCACATCAACACATCCAGATCCTGGGTTGTCACAGTCCCAGCCCCTAGCCATTGTTGAACTGGCCGACCCTTATCTGACCCAGTGTTATCTTTCTACATTGAATGCAGCTACATCTGGGTAGGATTTTAAGGGCAATTTTTTCCTTTTTACTGAAAGCTTTTTATCAATCCCATCTCTAAATCAGAAAGTTGTTCATGCATAAAATATATACAGTGCAGATGAGAGGCAATTACGCTAACGAAGCACATTCCTTGGTAATGAGGATTTTTATTCACCTCTCTGCTCGTCTTCCTGCTTAACAACCATCATTTAAGGCTGCGTGGCACTCGCAGCCGGGGCGTTCTCCTTCCAGTCACTCTCATCTCCACTGCAGCCGTAATCGTGATCATAGCTTCCATCTGCAGTAGCCAGTGACGCTTTGTGACTGGATTTCCACTCTGTTTTCTTTTGTTCTAAAGCCCGAAAACACTATTCTATCCCCACGGGCCTTTACATGATGTTATACTTTTAGTAGGAGGGGGGACCAACTTGTCCTTGCTTGTTGGGGGCTTTCCCAGTTCTAGTACTGAAAGTTCCAGGTCCTGAGACACCCCTTCAAACCCAGGCAAACCAGGACATCTGGTCACCTTAAAGCCAAAGCTGACAGGAGAGAGAGGCCTCCGTGATTATAGGTAATAACTGAACCAAGTTGGAAACTTATCCAAACAGATTCTAAAGTTTTTTTTTTTTTTAATTCAGAACATACATGAGTGCTGATTGAAGGAAGACACGAGAGCATAAGACATGCTCTCCTAACCCATGGAGCTTTAGTCCCCAAACATACTTAGGGACAGGCGCTGAAGGAAACAGTGACGAACCGGAGAGAAACAACTCCAGACTTGACGGAACAAACAGGCAGTTACCTCAGGACTGGTGAGTGCTGTGGGGGCAGGGCAGGCGGGGACACTCTAGTCATAAAAAGGGAGGGACAATGTGTCTAAGATTTTCACAGCTGTAAGATGCCTGGTATTTCTTCGCTGATACAGGACATTTCAAGGTGTTTTCAAGGTGTTCTCAAGGTGACATTTATTTTACTTGCCACCAAATAACCCCAAATAACCCAAATAACCCAATCTACATCCTTTCCCATCACCATCAAGCTACAGACAGTGGTCTTTTGGTTTCCATCATTCAATCCTAGATGAATGCCCAACTAGGAATTGAGTATCTTCCTTTTAGAGAATATAGGCACTTGAAAATTTAGGAATCAAGCCAGTTTTAGCATGTTTAAGTTAAAGTTCAAATCCAACTGAACGTAAGCAGGACTCAGAATCTATACGGCCCGTCCTAGCAGAGCAAACAGCTGTGAGTTCAGCAGCAGCTGGTTTGTTCAAACAAGAAAATCAGGCCCCTCAACTTATTTAGAACATATTTTAAATATTTAGTTCCTCAGTTCAAAGCGTTTCTGCTGGAGCACGATTCATTTTCATATCAGCGTGATGAAGTGCAACAGTGGATTTATGCTGTAGACGTTTTTAATTTTTAGGAATGTATCTTAGTGTTTTGTTTGGTTCTTTTAAAGATGAGTTGTTCACGGGACTGTGCACAGTGAAACAGTGTCACTGCATGGTCACGTAGCACCACTGCAGCATCCGTCCGTACACTGGTATGAATATTTGGGTTGATATAATCATTTTCTCGCTTTCTTAAAGATTTATTTCATAGCACAGAGTTAGAATGTGATGGTGATGATTTTTTGAGTGATTTTATTTGATCCAGTTCATTAGCTATTAGTTTTTTAATGATATCTCATGCCAAAGGTATGTGATAAATGCAAACTAATTCAAGGGAAAGAAGAAACGACAGTTAAGAGGAGCCTTGTCATTTTAATATAACTATGTGTATACTGTTTATACTGTTATGGCACCAAGACACTTGAAAATCCTTGCTATTTTACTGAACTAGTAGGACAGGAAGAAATGGAAATACAGTAGGAGTGGTTAATAACAAAAAATGGGTTTTTTTTAACTAATTTTGTCTTCCAGATACTCATAAAAGTGTCAAAGGATGCTCCACCAGAGCCGTAAGCATTGGCCAGAGATATAAAATGGCCATAATAATCAGAGAAACTCTTAACATAAATTATCATCTTGCTTGAAACACTAAATTTATCACAAACCACTGGACTCCACATTATTAAAAATGCCAATAAAGAGACAGAAAAACGATACTAAGATACCTTGTCTTGCGATGGGAACTTTTCCCATCAAGTTATTTGGCTTCATAAAAATTCCTAAGTGTATCATCCAAAATAAAAGTCCCCTTTCTGCAGAATTGCTCCAGGTAATATATACAACACTACTACTTGCCGGAAAGCTGTTATTGTTTGAAAGATGTTATTGTTGAAAGCTAGCACCCATATATGTTCGGAATTTAAAGAGGTGAAAATATGGGAAAACATCATTTGGATTTTCAAAACAATAACATGATTAAGCCCAAAAGAAAGCATTTCCAGTGCTTCCAAGGGGAGGTACTTTTTATTTAACCAAAATTTGGTATGCGTATGAATCAACAAGCAGGGATAAGCGGGAAGAAGAAGGGTGGGGAAGGAGATAGAGGGGGCTTGGTTGCATAAATCTACCACGTAAGGCTTGAATCCTCAACTGCTGATGGAGATAAAGACCCTCAACTCCACAGCTGCTAGCTCAGTTCTTCATTCTTCTATTTATCCACTTCTTTATTTATTACTTTATTCATAAACTTAAAAATTCTTATAGTAACCAACCAACAGACTTATCAGACATTTACTGGGTGCCAAAGATATAAAAATGGTCCTTGCTTTATAAAAAAATCATATTCTACTTGGTGAGAAAGACCTCTAAACAACAAATGTGATACAATAGAAGTGTTATGCTAATGGTACACACAAAATAACCATGGAAAATTTTTTTTAAATGGAAGAAATGAACTGAAGAAGAATAAGTACTTTGGATAAATGGGGGATGGGATGAAGATTTGTTAATAATAAATTATATATTATGTTATGTTGTTATGGTATATTATATTATACAGACATATATAATAACCAATCTACTTTACCTTTCAAGCCTATAATTCAACCAAGAAAACAGTTTTTTACCACTCAAAGGTAATGAATACTAGTCCCTCTTTCTCCATAGTATCTTATTCTTTTTGTTCTACTTATCACAACTGGTAAATACATATTGTTTGACACATATATTTTTTAACATGTGTGTTTCCTACTAAACTGTGAGCTCCGTGAAGCAGGAATCACATCCATTTTCTTCAAAATTCTGTACCTAGTATCCAGAATCTAGGACATAACAGAAGCTTAACTATTTGGGGAGAGAATAAATGGATAGGCCTGAACATTATGGAAAACACTGGGGGAAACGCCCCCCACCCCATGAGAAGGCAGCATCATCATTTGGGTACAGGGTAGGTCAGCAGACTAGACAAACACTGCCTGAAGCCTTGAGTAAGAAAGAAGGGGAAGGTGCTGCTGATATCCATGGGCAAGAGCCATGACCAAGAGTGACGTCACCCATGTCCTGGAAAGGCACTATGAATTTGCCCCATTGGCCTGGGTCTTTCTGATGCATCAGGCTTCTATTGGACTCACCTTTGATTCCTGAAAAACCTGGTGTCCCTGGATCCCCCACGAGGCCTCTTGGTCCAGGATCCCCCACATCTCCTGGATGTCCCATTGGCCCAGGCACCCCTTGATTACCTGAGGATGGCAGGGAAGTTTTGTAGACACCCAGCTACATTAGCTGGGAAAGTCGTTTATGTTCTCAAAACATGAGTAACCAAGACACTTTTTCTTCCTAGTCCTCCTAAGTCTAGGGAGAAAACTACACTTCACCTCAGAAAGAGAAAATACACTTCTGAGCCATTAAAGTTGCCAGTTATGATTTTTAAACTCTCACTTTATTCTGAACTGGCAGAAAGAGGAGTCATTAACATGAGCTGATGTGTGATATTTACCTTGAGTCTTAACGAGAAAAGAAAACCAGCATCCTGAATGGCAGGTGAATTAGGAAAAGCTGGAAATAAGCTTCTATCTGTCAGACCACCTTTCATGCCTGGCACTCTGCTAGGCACTTTACAGGAGCCCAGACCAATCCAGTAAGATAGGACTAGCTCCAACTGACAAGTAAGGAATAGCTAAGTTTAAGTAGCTTGTCCAAAGTCACAAGTCTGAGAACTGGCAGAGCCAGATCTGAACTCAGGTCTAAGTGAAGGCTGACTCTTTCTGATGCACCAAGAGATACATAAGTGCCTGGGACTCTTCGCAGCTTCTTTTCTAGGTACCTGGATATCCTGGTGGTCCAGAGGGGCCAAGCAAGCCTGGCCTTCCTGGCTGTCCTTTCTGCCCTTGAACGCCAGGGAAGCCCTTCTCTCCGGGGACTCCAAAACGCCCTAAAGGAGGAAAGATCAAGGTCTGAGTAGTTGCTCTTTGATGCAGTAAATCTAGAAAACCTCCTCATTCAGCCATTGCTATTCTTTTCTATGCTTCCTTTCTTATATTAACAATCTTTCTTTTGAAAATATAATATTAAGGAACAATTGAAAAGAAAACACCTATAATTGCACCACCTTACACAATTCTGCGCATGCATACGAAGTGCAAATAATATCAATAATTTTATATTCTGATTTTTAAAATCAGCATCGAATCATAGGCAATTTTCCAGGTTTGTTGTCATTTTCCTAATTATTATTTTTAAATAATGGGCTGATAGCTTATTGAATTAATCTGAATTAAATTAATTAATCCAAATTTTTCCTACTATTGGCCACTCAAGTTTTTTCTCTTCACTATTATGCTTAATAATCTTTATACATCATTAATAAACTTTTCTACTATTAAATTATTTTATTAGGAGTAATTCCTAGGAGTAGAATTTGTAGATAACATAGTATGATATCTGGGGTCTTTTTATTCATTTTAAAATGCTGACATATTTTAAAGTAAATCCAGACATTATGGCATTCCAACCCTAAGTACTTCAGGAGGTATGTCTGAAAAATGGTGTTTTCCTCCATAGCCAGAATAACATTATCATAGCCAAGAAAATTAACAACGATCTTTAATGTCATCTAAACTCATTCTATATTTGAGTTCCCCCACCTGTACCCTCAATGTTCCTCACAGCTGCTGTGTCTACACGAGGCTCCATTCCAGAACCAGATATTGCATCTGGTGGATATATCTCTTAAGTTAAAAAAAAATCTATAGAGAACAGTTTGGTTGTTCTCTGGTCTTCTAGAAAAGACTATTCAGCATCTGGTTCTTGATAGAGGTTGCCAAATGGTTTGGATAAATGCTGCTCTAATTCGCACCATCATATATGTAAGCCATCCATGGCTCCATCAAGGCACATCCACGTCTAGGGCTCAGTGGGTTTTCCTGCCAATTTAGTAAGGGTGAAATAATATCCCAGACTAACATTTAATCACATTTCTTCGAGGACTAGAGAAAATGACTACTTCCCCCTGTGTTTATTTCCTGTGTGTGACTTTAACACAATAGGGTAAACCAAGAGTCTGGGCTAAAAATGACCAGTTGAATCTGTGAATGAAATAGATGGCTCTGTATTTCCAAATTCATTGGAGGTACAGTCATTATTTATTATAACACACGTAAGACAAGCCTATGTGAGTCTATAGCTGTTTCCTGATCAAATTTAATATCTATGAGCCTCTCTCTGTGTTATTTTATTTATCTTGAAAATATTCCTACAGTAAAGGTAAGGCAGCATTATTCTCACCTACAAATGAAAAAAAAAAACTGAATTATTAAAAAGCCTGCCTTCCCAATTGCAGTTGTAGCAAGAACAGAACTTCTGAGTTAGTTCATCTGTGCTATATTTTCTCTCTGAATTGCAGGGGGGAGGGGAAAACCAAACCCAGTACAAACACACATAATCCCCTGAAACAAGCAGCAACTCTCTGCCTTCTCGTTAGGCGTGCACAAATTCAATGCAGCTTTTCCAGTCAATGGAAATTGCATATTTAGGTAAACTCTGAGCTAGTGAATAACATATGATGTAATTTTTAAATTTTAAACTAAAGCTATGACATATGAGAAAGGGAACAATTTAAATGTGTTAACCTCAGGAGACCAGGGAAGTTACGCCAAGGCAAATTTTCTTTACAAAGCCTAAATGTAAAATAACTCAGATTTATGATTTTTAAAATAAAACATTAGCTAATATTTTATTAGCAAAGGTTCCATGTTGGACTATTTTCAGCTTATAAAATCTTACTATTTATAGGGTTTATATAAAAATAGCAATAAGTGTTACAAAAACCTCTTAACGTTTTGCTGACTGATGATGATGATGATGATGATTACACTTTACATTTGTTTGGCAATTTTCAGCTTACAAACTACTCTCAAGGAATCTCATTTGATCCTCAGAATGATCCTGCAATATGAATAGGGCCAATTTCCAGGCGTGGAAACTGAGCTCAGAGGTGATAAGCAAATTGCCAGGACTTCATGCACCGTAATAATGAGGTTGACCTTGAACTCTGAATTTCCTTTCTGAGATTTCTTACTCTGGTATTTACGATGAACTCCCATAATGCTAACCTCAAAACTATTTTCTCTCCAAATGTACACTTTAGCTATACATTTCAGTTAAAAATATTATATTATTTAAATATACTTGACTGTGTCAGAGGTTAAAAAAAAACACACATGAAAGAATGGGAATGGAAGCCATTGAAAGAGCTTGTTTTTTTTTTTTTCTGTTAGACTTCCATTTAAGCAATCATGTGGCATAAAAACAAAGAAATAGAATTTTCCATAATCATGCTGCTTGGATTTTCTTTCTATACTATGGAACAAAATGTTGCTATAACCAAAGAGCATTTTAAGTTAATGCACAAGACTATTAATTTAAAAGAGACCCATATAAATACAAAGCTGGCTTCTAACCTGCCCACTATTAGCTAAATGATGTTGGGCATAACATATCTAACCAGTCGTCCATGGATGGGCATTATTCTTTCGATGCAGTGAGTCCCCCTGTGCATATCTCTTTATATGCTTGTCTGATTATTGACGTAACATAAATCCCTGTGAGTAGAGTTACCAAGTTGAAGAGTATGCATCTCTTGTCCACCCTGGGTCGTCCACTGTAGCCAGCTGCAGCCTCGCCTGAAGGGCAAGAACTCACGGATACGTGGCAAGCTGTTCTGGGGTGATTACACGACCATTGTTACTGATCAACAAGTTACCATTTTGAAACACTTAAGTGTATGGTTGATGATGAGGTTTTACATTTGTTTGGTTATGAGTAAATAAGATACTCAGTAAAGGAGACATTTAGTGATATCGTAACAATGGCATGCCTCGCGGGCATTTGCAGATGCTTCTCCGAGTAGGAAAAAAAAGGGTTGGAATGATGACCTAGCAGCTGTCATCAGTGTGAGTGGTTATTGTTAAGGTATCATTTTTAATCATGGAGACTGAAAAACAGTCCACATTTTAATTGCTTGCAGGAGTCGTTGTCGACTGTGTCCAAATCTGGTTGTGCCCAGGGAAGTGTAACGTTATATCAGTGTCATCGGTCACAGGAGTCATGGTGGAAAATAGATTGTGGATCCCTGGTGCGTAATCACGATGTCCTCCTAGGCCAGGGATGCCATGCCATGTTTAGACACAATCCCCCTGATACGCATTTCAATGGGCACAAGGGGAATGAAATACTGACATAATCATTGCCGACTCAGAAGACAAAGTAATGGTTCTATTTTTCAACCAAACTTTTTTTGTTGTTGTTTTCATAAGAAAAATATGTAGCTCTACCTGGATTTCCAGGGCTCCCGGGCTCCCCGTTTGGACCGCGTGGGCCGAACCGACTTGCAGGCTCACCTTTGGTTCCTGTAAGTGACAAAATGCATGAACATGCTTTAAGAGAATTTAATTTTGTCTCATACAAGTGACTTAATAACTTTCACGACATTTGTCTTTACAGACTATCTTTAAATGTTTCAGGAGATTTTTTTTTAAAAAAAGCTTAATCCAACATAAGAACGAATAGAAACTTAGATGCAAGATGTGATTTAAATACATACACAACTCGATAGTTCATACCAATCATGAGAAATTACAGATCTTAATAAGTTTCAATTTTTAAATTCTCTAACTAGTTTCAATTTTGGATATCCATTTTAGAAATTATTTGGCATTGAGTGACTATATCCTTATACTGCGTTTTGGAAACAAGAAGGATTTGTCGCTGTTTCAGCTGCTGCAGTTACATGTTGAGCTCTCTGCAAGGAGCTTGACTCAATGTCCTTTGTAAAGACAAAGTCACAAAGGCACACTTTATGGATAATTTCATAAGAGGTGGCACATTCAAAGGCCATTGGAAGCAGTGACCCCCACAGTTCCACAGAGCCATTCCACACTGCTGCAGAATGCTTCCGGACACAGGACTTATGTCACAGTTGGGAGCCAGTTAAACGGAGGACTGGCTGGCTGCTGTATCTGTGAACCATACCTTTGGGTCCTCTTGCTCCATCAATTCCTGCAAGTCCAGGGGGCCCTGGAGGACCTGGTTCACCCTGATAGTTTAATGAAACAGAAGTAACACCTTAACTGGGTTTCAAATACAAACAACACATGCATGACATAATCCACTTATAATTTTCCATAACCTATTTGGTTTTTACAATTCGCAGTGGTAAAGAAATTTGGAAATACATTGCAAGCATATGATTACATGGGAGGTCTAGTTTTTAAAAGCTGATATAACTCCCCCAGAATTAGAAGTATCAACACCAACAGGTAGCAGCCAGTTCTTTACACTTGACGGTAAAAGGGGAATTGTATCACATAACTTGAATTTTAAGTTTTAAATGAACAAGTTGATACTAAATAAACTTATTAGAAGTTATATCACACAGTTTTTTACCCCCACGGATGGGTAGCAAATTATATTATGGTATATTCCAGAAACTGTGATGTGGGCTACTACCCTACCTCCTGGCTTCTCAAGAGGTATTTTATTGATGATCGTAAAGACCAAATGTATTTACAACAAAATCTGTGATATCTGTAATCAGCTAGGAAGGCTTAAGAATCAGAATTTGGGTCATTTTACAGATGACTTTCTATTCTGGTAAACTCCAGTCATGAGGCAAGTATCTAAGGAGCTATTTAAACTAGGCTGGGGGTAGCATGCAAAGTAAATAACTTAATCATCTTTGTCATGGGAACCAGGCATGAGCACTGGTGAGAAATTACACTTCTATCACAACCTTCCAGAAGTCTCCATTCTTCCCTGAGCCAGCCCTTTACATGGGAAAAGGCAATGATGTCCTTTATGATTTCTTATGGGTATCTTGAGAATGAAAGATTTTATCATTTCTTCCCTCTTAAAACAGCAGCCACTCACCTGGTCACCTGGAAATCCCGGAAAACCGATGATCCCTCTCAGCCCAGGTGAGCCTGGGGGGCCTGGGAGTCCCGGCAGCCCTGGCTGCCCATCTTGCCCGGGCTCTCCTCTGTGAAATCCGGGTGGCCCGTGTCTTCCGGGCTCTCCTCTCCTGCCTGGCACCCCAGGGCTGCCTTTGTCACCTGATGGGGTTGGAAATGTTTGAAACCTCTTTGAGGAACTCTGGGACGAGCCATAGTTCAGTGGAGAATCTTGGTCCTACTTTTAGGAGATGAAGCCAAAGGTACTGAGATTCCTAATTCCTGCCCTAGGCTGCACAGAGATGGTTTGTGGCTTCAGGAACCTCACTGTAGAAGAAGGTGACCTTGAACAGACTCAAGGCCATCTGACTGGAGCGAGGAAGCAGGATCCTTCGCGTCAATGTGTTCGTTTTACAAATAAGAGAGAACCTACCCAGAAAACTTAAAACCTTTGTTCACTAACAACTAGTTAAGCAAAGAGCCAAAACAAGAATTCAGGGTTCATGCAGATTGAGAAAGAGAACACAAGTGTTTCGATTAATCCCAGCTACACGTGTGCTGTTTCTGAGGCCATGCCCCAGCCCTGTGCATTCAGAATCTGCATTTTAACAAGGCCCCACGGACTGATATGAACATCGAAATCTGAGAAGCACTGGTCAAACCGACTTGGGTAGTCTCCGTGCTATTCATTTCAATACCAGCCACTAAAAATAGGGGTATTTAAATCTGTAGCCAGGGTTGTATGTCTAACTAAAGATTGATTCTAGTTTGGAACATCTACATCAATAAATACATATGAATTTCAGCTAAATTCTAGCATGGAAAAGAAAAAAAATTACCGTAAGTTTATTGGTACACGTTTATATCTAAAAAATGAGCTGTGTTCATCTCAGCATCGCTGGGAAAGTTGCCTCATGCTTGCTGGAACAATCTGTAAAGACGTCAACTTATTGGATATGGGTAAAAATCTTCAGTGTTTACCTTCTTGCCCTGGGAATCCACCATCTCCAGGAGGTCCAGGGTCCCCGACTTTCCCTTTTTTGGAAATTATCGCCATTTCTCCTTCATCTCCTGGGGGTCCTCTCTCTCCTTTAGATATTGATTATGCAAGAGGAAAACAAACAGAAGCATGACACACAGGATTCTTCTGTCACGACACTTCACGTCCAGTCTGCAAATCCCCATTTAATCTACTCAACTGTATTTATGTTTATAGGTGGCACAGTATCAACATTTTAAATTGGTTTTCTAAAAAAAAGGCCAGGCCTTTTACATTCCTGTCCCAACTTGTCCAGACCAGTGAAGGTTTGTTAAATTCAACCAAACTGGTCTCAAAGTCTTACGTGAAAAAAGACAGGCTTGAAAAGTTCCAGGTCTGAAATATGTCTTTTTTTTTCTATAAAATTTAAATTGCCCATCTCATATTTTCTAGGTCCCTATCTTCCTTTGCCTAGCCACCCCTATTATTTTCCTGACATTAAAAAAACAAGACACTTTTCTCAACGTGGTTCCGCACATAGAGAATTCCAAAAGTAGGAAGGGTACATGATGGAGCTGCCTGATTTTCGTAAACACAGCACAGTTGCAAAGCTATGTTTGGAGTGGGCTCCTGTGAGCTTGGTGAGAGCCAGTTATTAACAATTCGAGAATTTTGTAAGCCAATTGTCAAAAAGTTGGCAGCTTTAAATCTACAACGGTGAGAGAATTTATGCTGATCAGCAATCACTGCCAAGTCAGGGCATCTATTTAAATTTTGTTTTTGCGAACTAGTTTATCTGCACATCACTGGCGTTAACCTCATTTTTCATGCCTTTTAGTGGTATAATTGTTTAGCAACATAATAACACAACAAATATCACATATCTAAGCTAGCAACGAGCGACTCAATAATTTATAGGCTAGTAAAACAAAATAATAATAATAATAATAATAGCAAAATCAATCATCTGAGAAGTAAAAGTAATTTGAATTCAATATGAGGCTATTTGCCCAGAGGGCTTTAAGGACAAAAACCTTGTTTCTAAAAATTGACAAGCATTCATTCTCAACACTAGAAATGAAATGTTATCCTCACTCACTGCAGTCTCACGGCAAAGAGGTACAAGTAAATATTTAACAGGGGTGGGCCCAGAACATTTAAACCAGTGACCCTGAAACCTCTATTTTTTATACTAATGAAAACTCTTACTTTAAATAAAGCTTGGGGGAGACCCAACTCAGGCCCAGATGTAAGTGGACTCATTCTAGTTCAGAGGTTGGTAAACGACAGTCCAGCAGCCAAATCCTGCCCGTGGCCAGTTTTAATACAATCTGTGAGCTCTGTATGGTTTTTATGCTTTTAAATCATTGGAGAAAATCTTAAAACAAGAATCATATTTTATGACATGTGAATACTAAATGAAGTTAAATTTCTGTATCCATAAATAAAATTTCTCTGGCTTTCATGCTACAAAAGCTGAACTGAGGAGTTGCAACAGAGACAGGACTGCCTGCAAAGCCTGAAATATTTATATCTGGCTTTTTAGCAACAACAACAAAAAAGAAGTCAGGTTTTTTTTTTTTTTCATTAAAAACAAATTGAAACAGAATTTGGGGGCCAGGAGCCCTTCCCAAATGGTGAGCAAAACCCAATAGCTATAAATCAAAGCACTTGTTAATTTTCTTCTATTAACAGAGAAATTCATTTACTATCGTGCTATGTAATAAGATCGAGAAGTTAGAAAAATTGATTTTGTTTAAAATTCTAAAACCACAGAACCAAAGGGACGAGGAACGCAAGCTGCAGGATAATCCCATTTTATTTTTTTTGGAGATCATATTTATAGGCTCTGGCCAAATACCACAAGCAAACCTATGTTGTGTCATCATGCTGTTAACTGCTTTTACCTTTGGCACCTCTCACGCCCGGGTCTCCAGGGAAGCCAGGCCAACCTTCCTCTCCGGCTTCTCCTTTCCTGCCGGGGTGTCCGTCTGGGCCAGGCCTTCCTCTCTCTCCTGGAAAACCTTGGAAGCCAGGCAGCCCCTGGGGACCTGATGAAATAATAGAAACATGAATTTTTAGAGAAACACTTTTAAGGCTAGCATGGTTCCCAGATTTTGTTCTGTGTTGTCCATATGCAGGCGTGCACTGCCACCTAATTCTGAGTTTGTCCTGACAGCGAATAACCACTATCAACCACACAGTGTGGAACAGCTGGGCTCTCCCAATTGGTCCTCGGTTTTCTGCCCCACAGATCTAAAGTGCCCTTGTGTTTCTGAGTCCTGATCTGATGATGGTCTCAGAGAAGTGGATGTGAGGGAAGGGGATGGAGAGAGGAGGGTCCTTCAAAGTAGAAGCATGTTAGCCCTGACCCCACAATTTATGGCTTCTACCCAGTTCATTGAGCAGAACTGTTCATGGGTTCTGTGGACCTAAGACCCCACCACCCTTTTCCCATCCACTGACACCAAAACATTTGCCACTGGAAAAATCCAGAGGACAAGGAGAGGGAGATGTCACCAAGAGAAAGACAAAGCCAGGCTAATGCAACAGAATATTCTGCGAGTGAAATTCTCTAACAGGCCTCACCTGGCTGTGGATTTCAAGTTTATAAAAAGAGGAAAATAATTGAGAAGCACTACATACCTTTTGGGCCTGGAAGACCGGGTCGTCCATCATCCCCAAAGAAGCCTGGAATTCCCGGGGGTCCTGAGGGTCCATCTGTCCCCGGCCGTCCCGGGACTCCTGGGAAGCCCTTCATTCCACCTGGCCCAGGAGGCCCCATGTCCCCAGGCTGCCCTTTCCAACCGGGGGCACCTGAGACAAAGCACAGTGACGACCGCATATGATGACCGAAGACTGGCTTCACACAGAAGCAGAGACAAAATATTCACGGCAGGTTAAATTCGTATCTATGATATCTCATTGTGTATTGCAATTAAACAAGTGCAACAATATTGATCAGCTAAAAATATAACAGCAGCACCTCTACCATTTTACGATTATATATTTTTTTCTGGCTGCTGTAAAAAGAAGGGCAGAAAATATTTATAATATTTATTACTTGAATGAATAGTTCCTGATAAGGATGCATGAATGGTATAAAGTTATTTATTTATTTTTTTTTCAGAGAGATGAATAGGGGTAAAAAAAACAAAATGTTATTTGTATTTACTCTTAGGGGAAAAAAAATACTAATAGAAGAAAATTTTCCAGGTGCTTCCAAAGCCACAGCAAGTGAATTTTGGTCAGGCTGTTAACCGTGATGAGAAAACTGTAGAAATCAGAACAACATCATCTATTATTATTGCTGCTAGAAATAAAGCTCTAGGGTCGATCGTACAAGACAGTATATTCCTGCTTTGGGGTAAACGCAATAGGATTTACAATCTGAATGGTGAAATGAATTGAAATGAAGATCGCATTGGAAATAGCCCCCCGGCACCTTGTGTTGCCAGATATTTCCTCATGTAGGGTCTCTTTGAGTTCCTACATGTCTTGCTGGCTATGCCAAGAATGCAAAGGCCCGACCGTTATTTACCTGGGCTATTTCTCAGGTAATGTTTGCAGCGAGCAGCCTTGACAGATGACAGATAATACAGCACTTCCCACAGTCCAGAAAGCATGTTGTCTTGTGGGCTGCTGTAAGGTGGTGCTTCCCCAGACTCGGTGCTCCCCTCAGATACTGCAACTCCCTGTGTGTGTGTGTGTGGCATCTATCTAGCGCCTATTATGTCACCTTGAAAGACTTGGGGGACATAGGGAAGTGACACAAACCAACACGAAGCTCATGCCACCTGCTGTGCGGTGAATAATGAAGTCCTTAGTCTCTGACTCAGAAGTTTTGGTTCTGCGAGCATCAGTGAGAAGGCAACAAACAAGCTCATTCCTCTGTAAGTCAGGTAAAGCCTCAGACCCTTTACAGCTGTTGACACCTGTTGATACTTACCTGGACTGCCTGGAGCCCCGGGGAGTCCCGGTTGCCCTGGAATCCCAGGGGCACCCCTTTCACAGGATTGGCCGGGTGAGCCTGGGACACCTGGAAATCCAGGGCTTCCCCCTCTGCCCTTGGGACCTTTGAGACCCGGGAATCCGGGAATGCCAGCTGGCCCTGAAACGATACCATTCATCCATGACACTCGTGGCATAAAACCATACAGAGCATGACCTACAACAGAGCACTCACTCCTATCAATACCGGAAGTCAATGTTTTGATCCTGGCTCAGTGCTTACATGAGTTAAGTCTCTGGATGGATTTTCGTTTCACAGATTAGGAGCACTAAATGAATGGAAAGCCAGGCATTGCTAAAAGGGTTAAACTCGATAAGGTTATGTAGCCAACAAAGAAGTTGCTTATGCAAATTGAAAAACCATGTGGTTCTTTCTGATTTTAATTAACCTCTAACATTGCAGCAAATCTCCACATTACTTACAAATTCAGTTTGTGCTGCACTAATTTGCATTTTGTAAGATATTTCATCACTTGAACAAATTTCTGTTTATTGGAAAGGCAGTGTCATAATCTTCAGAAAGAAAAACAACCCCCTCCCCATAACTCCCACCTTGACCAAAAAAATCTATTTTATTTTTCTGTTTTCATTATATTTTGGTTCATATGTTTACATTTTTAAAGTAGGCATCACAGCGTATATGCAATTGTTAGATTATTTCACCTTGCAAATTAACCTGCAAATGTTTTCCATTTTGTTGTAATCTTTACAAATATAATTTTAATCCCTAATGCTAATAGCTGAATAGTATTCCTTTGATTGTGTGTGTGTTTCTTAACTCTCTTCATCGCTTCCATTGTTTTTATTATTATTATTATTATGGATAGTAAATATGACAGTTGACTCTGAATGGGTCCATTTATACATGGATATTTTTTAACAAATACATATAATACTATAAATGTATTTTCCTTATAATTTTCTTAATAACATTTTCTATTCTCTAGTTTTGTTGAAAGAATGCAGTATGTAATACTCATAACATACACAATATATGTTAATAGACTTTATGTTATTGGTAAGGCTTCTGGTCAATAGTAAAGCTATTAGTAGTTAAGTTTGGGGGGAGTCAGAACGTATACACAGATATTTACTGCTCGAGGTGTCAATGCCTCTAACTTCCACATTGTTTAAGGGTCAACTGTACAAATGTATTTTCATATTAACCTTTTTCTTCTGTGGAATACTTCCTTTAGATAGATTTTCACAAGTGAGATAGTGAGATTACTGAGTCAAAATTATCTTCATGGACTCATATCCTGTGTTATCTTGTTACTTTCTAATTATGTGGGTTTTTGTAAATGAATATTTCAACTTATAAACTACCAAGTAAGCTTCCCGAGGACAGAGACTGGGGCTCACTACCTGCCCTCCATTTGCCCCGTGCTATTGTGCTGTCGTAGGTCCCAAACAAACGCTGGCCCATCCACTGTCAGAAAACAATGAGGGCAGTGTTTGTTAAAAGTCTGGTCTGGGATCCAGTCTTGGTCGCCAGCACGTGAGAGGCTAATGTTCAGACTGGATGACGGGGCCCCACCCAATCCTGCTGTAATGGATTGGGGTTTCTTAGACTGGGGCACTAGAGTTGATGATTTTAATGACCTCCTTACCCAAGGTTATTTTTAAGTCCATTAAAATCCCAAAGCCTCTCCTGGGGATCCTCAAGAATTCTTAGTGATCTCAGAAGAGGATATGATTGGTGCCAGGGCTATCCTCTGTCCTGGCTTTCTTTGCTACCTTGCCTGCTACCTCTGCTAGAATGCAAATCCCTCCACCCTGTCACCTGTCCAAACAAGTCAGCTTGTTCCCCAGACCTCATTTCCTGCCCCGCTCTCTCATGGGCTTCCCTGAACTCCAGCCCACCCTGCTCCAGCCCTCCAAGCTGTTCTTCTTCCCCACGTCTGTCCTGTCCTCCTTCAACCTGGCAAGAGGAGTGATTACAGATTACACGGTCTCTGTTCCTCAATGCTTAGATGCTGTCCTGAGTCCAGAGTGAGCAAACGTCCAGGAACTGCTGAACCGAACTGGGTTGACTAAGCCACCCGCAGTGAGCTGCTCTACATTTGAAAACAACCAATAAAATGCAAAGGGAATGTAGATTATTTGAGATGTAACCAGTGCCTGTACATGAGAGAAGACTCTGGGCTGACATCTTTCCATTCTAGATTTCTAAGGGAAATCTAGTCTGAACACTCCTCAGGGACCTGTTCCAGAACTGGGCTGGCTTTATGGACCACAGGGACAGGGCAGCCATCATACCTGCAGGCCCCGGGCGTCCTGGATCCCCTCTACGTCCTTTCAATCCCGGCACCCCTGGAAGACCTCTCCTTCCTGGGGGTCCTGGGTGGCCATAAGCAGGGTCTCCAGGGATTCCTTTCTGACCATTTTCTCCAGGTAAACCAGGGGAGCCCGGGGGTCCGACAGGAGAGGACCCCTTTTCGCCTCCAAAACCTGGATCTCCCATGTCACCACGAAAACCTATTGAGCAAAAAAATGGTTTCAATTGTTAAATGTAGAAATATAGAACCGGTGCACATGTAAAACTACTACTTTGATAAAAATGTTAAAAGAAAATACAGAGGTACTTACTAAAATCAAGAGTAACGTAACAGGTAATGTTTTTGCCACCTTTTGCAGGGAAATAAGTTGTAATAATTCTATTTCCTAAAAGCCAGTGCTGTTTCTCTAATTGCTTGCATTCTCTGGCAAATAGTCTTTCTGGACTAAGCAGTTTTTACAACATAACATATCAATAACAACCTATAACTCATGCTTGAGGGGAAAAAAAGCCCTGAAAATTGACAAAATCGTCATAACAAAAAAGTTATCAAAACACAGCTAAGAGCTTACTGTATCAAGAAAACCCATTCCCCATTACCTAGGGATCTCTGGGCCATTGCCTTACCAAGATCATCTAGTTTGAGAGCTACATGACATTCCTAAATGAAAAACACTCCACTTACCAGGTGGGCCAGGTAGGTTTGATAGTCCTGGTTTGCCACGCCGACCTTTCTGCCCATCAAAACACAGCCCAGGAGCACCCTGAGGACCTGGGAATCCCTTCGGACCTAAAAAATAACAATGAACACAGATTCAATAAAACACAAATCAAATGGGAACAAAATAAGATGATTAAAAAGAATTCTGTGTTAAGTTTTTAAAGAGTATTTTCACCTTACAGAGGTAAAGATACGGCCTAGACTGGTTTGCATTACCACCATATAAGTCACATGCTCCAAATAAATGCTTCATAGGGAGTGATTGTGATAAGGAACTTTCTCAGAAGCCATACTGTAAAGCAGTAGACCTCAGCCTTTGTGGTACCAGGGACTTGTGCTCCTATGAGAATCTACCGCCTGAGGATCTGAGGCGGAGCTGAGGCAGTGATGCTGGTGCTGGGGAGTGGCTGCAAATATATATGAAGCTTTGTTTGCTTTCCTGCTGCTCACCTCCTGCTGTGTGGCCCAGTTGTTAACAGGCCATGGACCAGAACCAGTCCGCAGCCTGGGGGTTGGGGACCCGTGCTGTAAAGGATGCTTCTTATAAGCCTTTGGCTGTATGAATGAGTGCCTTCCCATCCTAGGTCTCAAACACAAATATGTGAGTGTAGTCTGTCCTTGTTGGAGGACAGAGGTGGTGACCAGTATGTGGCCTGATGACAAAGCAACAGAGTAAAGGCCAAAACTTACTTCTTTGCATCTTATTCCATTTGCCCTTAAATAAAGTGTAGGCAGAAATCACCTACAAACGGAATTGAGGGTTTTGTTTTTTAACCTTCTGTGATTTCCTACTAGGAGGTATCTCAGTTAAAAACAAACAAACAAAAAAACGCCTTACAAATCATGGATTTCAAAGGAGGTACAACTTAAAGTTTGAGTATTCACTTCCCTTGAGATGAAAGCTACTGAAACGAATCAGAAACTTTGTTTAACCATCCACGACAAGGTACCAGTAAATGTGAACATGAACATTCAACCAGCCAACCAGCAATGCTTCATTCCGATGTAGAACTGCATTTTCACACCCTGGCCCTTGCCCTGTGGTGGATGGAGTGTAGTTCCCACACTTTGATATGGGGCTTCATCGTGTGACTTGCTTTGGACAATGGGATATTAACAACCATGAACCAATGAGAGGTGAGAACTGTGCCCATGAACCTGAGCTGTCCTCATGCAGTTCTGCGATCACAGAAGAGCACATGCTGGCCCCAAATGAGGTGTGTGTTGTAGACCTGAACCTGGATTGGAGCCAGGGACCAAGCCAACAGTGACTATCTTAGATCAGCTGAACCCCAACTAACCTGGACCAATAATAGAGAAAATAAATATTTTTCATAACCCACTGAGATTTTGAGGTCATTACACAACATTACCATGATGAAAGCGAATGGTCATAGAGGGCAATAGTCATTCATCATCCAACCTTTAAATGCTTTTTGTACTTATGTGGGACAAGAAAGGTCACCTTCAGTAGACATGCTAGTACTCAACTGGTCAATTTAAGTGAACTCTGAATAAATAAAAAAGAATTAGACAAAATCCTTCTATAGATGTGGGGCTGAATTTAGCCATAAATAAGCGATTGAGTCAAATAAAGCAGTTTCATGAGAGTGTAATCAGGGATATAGATATGAAATCATTCTTCACATTGTTTCTGGTTCGATGTTTGGGTCTCTTAGAAAGCAGAATTAAGTAAAACTTGGAACAGTAAGCAAATAATCATTTTTTTAACTCTCAGGGCATAAGATGAGAAAGGAGACAATTTTAAAACTCTCAAAAGAGGGTAGACATTTTAACTGATATGTGATCAAGTCAAGGTAAATTTTGATGTGAAGAGATATGAAAAACCCACCTGAAGTGTGTCCAATCCGGTAGACCAGAGACCCAACGTGAATTACTACAAATGCTGTTTTCTCAGAGTCCCTCACGGGCTTATCATAATTTAGAAATACCTTAACTCTTAGCCTGTGGATTTGCATTTGGTTTATCTCTCTTGCCAGGTCTTTTATTCTGGGGGGTGTTTAAAACAGTGACTTCTCATTGATCATACCTGGAGGTCCATTAAAACCTGGAGGGCCTGGCATCCCAGGGTAGGTGACATTACAAGAAATTGTACCACCTGGAAGAAAAAAAGAAAAAGTGGCATTCACATAATCGATAGCCCGATGTGCCATAAATCACAACGACAATTCGATCAAGATGTTTTTCACAGATTATATGTGGAATTCAAAGGATGACTCAAAAATATCACAGATCACTTGAACTACTAGTATTCCAGATTTCTAGAAAATGTGACCTCAAATCTCAATGTCAGCTGTCAGAGCAGTTAAAAACATAAGGGGACTAGGAAAGATATTGGTTCCAAGAAGTATCAGTTTTAATAACATAAAGTAAATAACAGATTGATAGGTCCCTGGATGTCGGGTACAATGGAATCAGAGCTTTGACAAATCATAAAATAGCAGCAAGCATCCCTGCTGAGTTCAGAAGATTTAGCCCCGAGTTTGGGTGTGGGAGAATTGTGTAAATGAAGAGACTGAGCAAGATATGAACAGCTATCATTTACTGAGGGCCTGCCGTGGGTCAAGCACTTCAATTATATTGTCTCCTATTTTTCTAATGACTCTGCAATGCAGTTATTGCCATCCCCTATTTTAGTTATTGAAGAAAATCAGACTCTAAGATTGTGCTTCTGAGTTCCCTTCTCCTTTAAAGTAGTATGTTACTCTTTTATAGTAGAAACAATCCCTCATAATGTACTATTTCATATGCTCTCAAATCAAAAACACATGAGATGAATAAAAATAATGCTACATTTTGATGGGTCCCTTATTGAATTCCAAGATATTTGCCTTTCTATGTTGTCAAAGTAAGAACCAAATATATTATTTTCTTCTGAAATTTCATACATAACTATGTAGCTCAAGGTATACATACATTGTAGGAAAGAAAAAATTTAAATAATTTTTTCAACCTTTTAAAGTTTTCAACTATAATACTGCAGGTCACTTTATAGTTTGAAATTCACTAAAGTGTCAAATATATTTAAAACCCCTTCTTTTTTCTCCCTGGAATGCTTACAAGTGTATTTTCAGAGGCAATGATGTACTTTTTAAATAAAATATTAGGATTTTTAAATTATAATATACTACATTATCTCAAAATGTTATAAAAATTGATATTTTGAATACATGTATATATGCAATTTTAATAACAGTAAGATTGTATAAGTTGCTACTGAGAAATGAATGAACGGCAATTTTGGTATGCCAAACAAATAAATCAACAAAGTCAAAGATATCTTAGCATTTTAAGGGTTTGTTTTAAATACTCATTGTGTTGCAATGCTTTTATTTGTTTGACAACATTCAAGGTTTGAACAGCGGCTCGATGGAGTTTTATTTAGCGGTTCTGCCATAGCTATAATATCTTGGCCTAGAAGAGAGGCTCACTTAAGCTTCCACGACGTCACTTGACATTCTGTCACACAAAACGTTGAAAATTACCTTTCTGACCCTTCATGCCATCCGGGCCCCTCTCGCCTGGTCGGCCTGGATCTCCTGGTTGGCCCCTTTCTCCTGGGGGACCAGGGAACCCCAGTCCTGGGGGCCCCCTTGGTCCTTCTCTGCCAGGGAGACCTGGCGGTCCAGGAAATCCTTGGTCACCTGGGATTGCGTCTTCATGATCCCCCTGGGAATGTTCACATCGTCAGTCAATTACTGATCTTAGAAAATCCATGAACTCAAAGAGGTCATGGTCATAGATAGGCTAATGAAATATATGTAGGAAGCTCATAATTCCAGGAGACAGTGACTTAATAGCAAATGTAAGTTAAAATAATTAACTCGGAATCTTCTTCATATTTTACATACATATTCATATATAAGTGTGTTTGGGGTGTGTGTGTGTGCTATGCCTCAAATACAGAAAGCTATGCGGTTGTGATGTCTTAAAAAAAATAAGAAATTTTATGTAGAACCATTTTTGATATTAAATATAATAAAATATTTGAATACATAACTTAATGGACATAGTGGGCTTGCAAATTGAATAAGTTCTTATGCATTCGAAACTGGTTTCCTGTATTCTTACGAGAAGATCCAGGGAGAGACTCCATGGCCCTCCACATCTATGAACAAGGAACTGACAAATCTTTTCTCCTTCTGCATAAGATTTTGAACTTTGGTTAACCTGTTAGTTCTGTTTCTCTGGAAACATAGTAAAAATTCCATGTCATCTACATTACTAAGCATCAATACTTATGGTAAAATCAAACCTAGTTTGCAAAACTTGTATATGGTTTGGAAGAACTATAAACACCTGTGCAGAACCCTTGTCAACGCTTCCTTGAATGGTGGCTCCTGGAACTTCTGAGTTCCTTGTGCGGTCCCCACAAGCTATCCTGTGGAGAGGACAGCTCTTGTGGGGAGTGAGGCTTTCAAGTCAGGGTTGCTCACACATCTTCCAGAGGTGGATCTCATCTCCTTCACCTCAACTGAATGAGCAGATCATGAGGAATGGCTGATGCTGCCCCACTGGCAAGTGGAGGGTCCCCTGTCTCCTATCTTTCTGAATAGCCTTGTCCCAAATGTGATATATAATAGTCTTGTGAGTCTGCATTGTTTCAACGAATCTAGCAAGATGTCCCACACTGGGGATGCTATAAAAATTCCTCTCCCAATTTGATCTGTAAATATACTTTGTTTTTTTTTTTTTTTTCACAATTAGCTTAGTACATAATGACAATTGCCACTCAGTGACATTGATTTCTAAACAGTTTCTCAAGTGGAAGAATGAGTTAAACAAAGATTACCAAGTCTAGAGCAGAGATTATTCACAAACCTGATAATAGCTGAAAGGCCAGAAAGCTATAAACACCATCTAACCTGATTTCCAAGCCTCTTGTTTCTTATTCACACTATTCTGTCGGAATGAGTTCCTAAAAATATCAGACCACGGTTCTTCCCTCTTACAACACTCTCAGTGACAGACAGCACAGTCTGGTGGAAGTACCATGTGCTTTGGAATATGGCAGACTGGAGTTTTCATTCCTGCTCAGCCTACTTGGTAGATGGATGACCTTGAGTAACATACTCCACGCCTCTATCTCCTTACTGTAAAGGTGGAAAGGTAATCGCTCTTCGGAAGATGACTATTATGAGCAAACATCTAGCTCAGTTTAATGATATTTAAGCATTCAGAAATACCTCGTCTACCCTAGATATTTTAAGTCCCTAAGCACTAAATCATGTTTCAGTGTTTTCTTATGACCTTCCTTACCTACACATGGCCTCCACCCAAAACATGCTTGAAAATTGCAGAAATATCATTTATCAATGGGATTTTCCATCAGCCAATACATTAATTCACTTGGTTTATACTAGTTCACTTTTTTGCTTTCCATGTCCCTCATGTGCTTCTTCCCCAGGGGACAGAACTGAAGATCATTATCAGGGCCTGTGCTCTATCCACAGAGCACAGGTCAGTGGGGGAATTTATCGATACAAGGGACCCAGGACCATCAAGAGAATGACACAAAGACTGGGGACAGAAAGTCTTGCTATGCCTGAACTGCCACTCAGGAATTTAAACCATCTTCCATTACGCCATCCTTTTTATAACCATCAAGGAATCAAAGGTGACTCTGATTTATAGCATGTTGACACTTTGCTGAGTTACAATTATTTTAAAAGAGAAAGGGAAAATAGATGTTTTGTAACCATATAAGGAAGTGGAATTCTAGACCAGGAGAAGAATTGTACATACTGGGAGTCCTGGATCCCCCCTTTCTCCATCACGTCCATCCCAGCCATGTTGTCCCGGCTGCCCTGGAAATCCTGGGGGCCCATCGGGCCCTCTTTCTCCTTTGCGCCCTAGGAACAAAAGCCAAAAGATATTCAAGCCCTTGTCAGCAAGAGATGAGGTAGAAGAAAATATAAGACTGAAAATAAAGGAAATGACCTTGACTCTATGTGGGCTTGTAGAGATTCCTCTGAGTTCTTCAGTTGACTAAGTCACCCAAACACAACTACGCAAAACTCAGAGGGGAGAATGACAATTGCCAAACCCACTGAAGCTCTTATTTGGGGAATATTCCTTTTCTCATTTTGACAGGGAGGTTGTGAATGGAGGTGCTAATCATGGCAGCATCTGCTCCTGCTTGCATGATGTCAACCATGGTACCCCATCTTTTGCCCATGGTGAATGGGGGGGACAGTCCGTGGTTGGACACGTGACCCAGGTCAGTCTAGTCCTTTCTGAAATTTTTTTCTAACTGGAGCTGAGATGATAGAGCTGTCTTTTATATCTGGATCTAAGAACTTGGAACTGCCTAGAGCATGTACCCATAGCCCAGAAAAAGCTAATCCTGGGGGGAAAAAAACACGTGACACAATGAAAGATGCAAGATGCAGGGAGAGCCTCCTAAGCAATCGTCCCAAGTAATCCCTACATCTAACCTTTCATATTTTGTTTAACAAAGTCAATAAATTACTTTTCTTATTAAACTACTTCATGCTGGATTTCTGTCATATATAACCAAAATATTCTTGATTAATACAGAACACTATAATGCAGTATAATGCAGCAAATCAAAGAAGGTCAGCAATGAAGTTGTTGACAATAATAAAGATTTGAAAATGTGACTAAAGGAGCATTTAAATTTTCAAATAACAGACAGGATTTGAGGTTCAACATTCAGTGAAGGACAGAGAGTATTTTTTTTGTAATCTCAATAATTCTAATCTTGTTATAGATTTGATCTATGGTCACAGGGGAAATAAATGCAAGAGGATGGTTCATATATCATTCATAAAATGGCAGGGGACAAAATAACTGGCTGGGCTCACCTTTAACTCTTGACACAACCATGTCACCTTTTTCTCCTTTGCTGCCAGGTAGTCCTGAGGCACCAGGTTCTCCCTTGATGAAAAATAATAGCAACAGATCAGTTTAACTGTGATGGGTCAAAACTTAACAACACTCATATATATTTAATCTCTCTCTTCTTTCCTTCTAATCACCTGTTCTGGATTCTAGTTTGGCATGCTTGGTCTCCTTCTCTTCCCTGCCTTCCCAAGTGGGTGGGTCCTACCTTCCAAAATTGAGGCTTTCAAACTGTATATGAAAGTTGGTGGAATCTGAATATCGTCTGTACCTGAGTTAATAAAAATGTATCAATACCCATTTCCTGGTTTTCAGAATGTACTAGAATTATGTAAGATATTACTGGGGAAAGCTGAGTGAAGGGTAAGCAGGAGCCCACTGTATAATTGTGCAACTTCTTGTGAGTCATAAAAGAAAACTTTATATCAAAATAAAAATGTATAATTGAAAAACTCTTTTAAACTCTCTTGGGCTTTGTAAAATAGAATTGGGAGGAAAGAGGAGAGTAGGTCAATCACAAGACTAGCCACTGGAGCTGAAAGTGGAGATTGAGGGACAAGTTTGTGATCAAAGAGATTGATATGGAAGGAAGTTAATGAGCAAGAGAGGGAGAATAAGAACCTTGTCTGTAGTTATTCTATTTCCTCTGTAGAGCAAGTAAACAACTAATTCTACTTGATGGGCTCATCGTCTTCTCGACTTCAACATTGTTCGAAGACTGGACTATTCAGGTCATGTTTTTTGTGTAACATATTACTGAATGTCAAGTCATGTCAAAAATCTGAAAACCTACTGTTTGTATATTAGAGTGGCCAAGCATTGTAGCAAATACAGTTATAGAAACATTAAACATAGCTTAGGATTACTTATCTGGTGGCCTCAATAATTAAGAAACGCAAGGATCTGGAAGGTAAGAATGACTGAGCAGACCATTTGCTTTGCTCACACACATGCCACCTTGCCTTATTTTCATAGAGTCTCACAATGTGCTTAATTGTATTTTTAATTGGGCCTCACCAGTTTGCATGCAGTGAACTATAAAGAGGAAAAATTACAAGAGAGATATGCACGATGGCAGCATCAAGCAGTAAGAATGGAAAGAAGCCAAAAAAGGTACACGATCAGCATAAAAATGCAAATGAACAAAATGGTTGGGAGCTATTTAATGTATAGGAAATAGAGCTCTATACACACACAGCACTTAGTACCCAAGAATGTCACTGCAGTAACGTATCCTGTGTGTATCAACATCTATGAGGCATCACAAAGGTGAGTGGAACAAATTTCTTAGTGGAAATAGCCAAATGAGACAGGAAAAGAATTTTAGAAATCACATGGTGCTAATATGGAATAAATATTGCTTAAATTCTTATTTTTACTGTATATGTTATTATAAGTGACAGTGGGACAGGACCAAAGTAAACAGCAGACGGTATCCAGCCCAAGATATGAATAATGAAAATTTCTTCTGATGGATAGACTCTCAAGACAGAAAACTATTCAGATAGTATTTGTACCAATTTCTCTCTAGACAGAGAATGCTTGTGGCATGTTTAATAAATAAGACCTCAGTACGCCAGAAGAATGGGTAAGTCATGGGGGTCTGAGCAATTTATTAGTGAGCACATTGGAAACTTAGAATGCGCTCTAAATTGCTCTACTCTTTTGCAGATACAAAATTTTAATTTCTAGAGTCAGATCATAGGCTTAGTGGAGCTAGTAAGAAAAAAAAAAAATTACCAGCGCTGCCTTTGAATTTCACTAGAGACATTTCCTGGGAACCTACAAAATGCCCAGCATTATTCTGAGTCTCAAGGACACAGCAGTTAAAAAGATTGTTTTGCCTTTTTGGCACGCAGAATCTAATGAAATAAATATTAAACCTAAGGAATTCCTGGAGCAAAGGTTCTCAGCTGCTTTGGAATGGAAAGCTACTTTTCACGATTCTGAGACCTGAGATCACTAACCACGTGTGTTAATAGAACAATAAAATCTCAGCAGCAACAAAGACGTCCTCTCCACTAGGCATGTCCTAGTTGTTTCATACACAGTCTAGATCGGTGCTTTCAACCACAGGTGCCCACTGAGGTCGTGCCCTTCCCAGGAAAGCAGGTGGGCGGCCGTGGTGGGGACTGGAGCATCCAAACCTCCTCCCACAGCACAGCCCCATCTCCACTTCTGGCAGCAATGAGAATGCACTGACTGCATGTTAACAAACTTCTCATTTCTCAAGGGTGGCCATAAATCTCATATTAATAATACTAAAAGAAACGCCATGAGGACAAAAGCAAATATGCCAGCAGGTCAGATCCAGCCCGTGTCAGTTTGGGACTTTGGGTTTGCTCTGAAACCCCTCAGGGACAGTGTCCTGGTCATCTTGTTCACTGGTGTGTACTTACAGCTCTCAAAACATACAATTGCATAATTGAATTCTTACCAACAAACCTGTAGGACAGGTGTTGTTCTATCCATTTTATAAATGAGGCACTGATGCTCAGAAAGACAGCCGTGCTCGGCAATGTCAGGGCTGGGATTGGAAGCTGGGTCTGCCCAGAGAGTGCTCTCAGGCCAAGGCAATGAGTACAAAGCCTTGGTCCAACCATGGAAAATATTACATTGAATTTGAACCTGCTTCCCTGTTCTTCACTTTCCCATCCATCTGTGGCTGCTGGAACCAGGCACCAGCCTATGAGAGAGGCGATGCACGGAGGAGTGAGAGCACGCACAGGGAGTCTGTGGTTCCCTCGTGCTCCTTCCTCTGTCCGTCCTCTTTCCCTCCTTTTCTTTCATAATGCTCTAGAACAGTAGTCTCTAACTGTGGCCACAATGTGCAGAAGCCATACGGGCAGAATCAGACACAGAACAAAGATATCATAACTATGATCAGTCCAAACACGTAAGCCCTGGAGCAACTGAATTACACAAATCTTAGCCAGGACAACCCTGGAGGAACTAGTAATCCACCCTCTAAGATGTTTGCCCTGAGAAGCAACTCAATAGGAAGCCACAACAAATATTTTAGAGATCAATAAAACCTTCATTAAGAAGATTAAATAACGACAAAAAATGATGATAAAAATGTTAAAATTATTGCTTCTCGCCCTTCTGGCTAAGGTCGAGTGTAAAATGTTAAATTAGAAAAGCCGACTATTAAATGCAAATGAGTTAATAATTGCAACCAAATCCATTCAACATACAACCATGGAGGACTTAGCTTCCTCTTGAGTAGACTTTACAAGTATGCTCTGCAAATCTGACAAGGGCAGTACAGGGAGAATTTACTCATCACTCCCACTGAAGACTCTAAGATAAAAAGCTTATCTTCATGAGATTTCCTGGGTAAAATTCAAAAGGTAGATGGGTACTGATGGTTAGGCTCCAGGTCACCTCAGGATTAAGCCTTTTAATAAGAAGGGGAAAGGAAGTCTGTCTACAGCCTCCAAAGGGACATTCGAAAGTCTGTGCCTCAACCTGAGTCACCTGTAATGGTCAGCAGATGAGAACCATCTTGAGACAGACCTCACCCACTCTCCGGCACTAAATATCACAGAATCTCTGATAACGCCAACATTTATATCTCCAGCCTCTACCTTTCATTGTAATACTTGAATCTCATCGCCCTTGCCCACCTGACATCTCCACTTGCTTATCTAATTGGCATCTCAAACTTAAAATGTCCCCAGTGATACTGCTTCCTTTTCCTATCCTATGCCTGCTCCTCACACTGGAAAGTTTGGCTCCATCCTTTACGTCTCTTCTTCCCATATCCCATGTCTAGTTTAACAGCCAATCTGTTAGCTCTATCTTCAGAACACATCCAGAATCTGACCACATCCCACCACACCCCTCCCTGCCAGGTTCGTCCATTCACGATCATATTTCACCAGGATTACTGGTGATCTCCCTACTTCCTCCCTTGTTCCTTATGGTCTGTTTTTAACAGAGCTACCAGAGTGATCCATTTAAAACAAATGTCAGATTATCTTTCTTTTCTTAAAACTCCCCCCACTGGCTGCTCTGTGTCATCCAGAGTAAAAACTCCAAACTAACTCACCTCTAAAGCCCCATGCTCAGCAATACCTCCTCACCTGCAGCTCTTTCTTTAACTTCATTTTCTCCTGCTCTGCCCCTCACTCTCTCCCCCAAGCAACA
Organism: Macroglossus sobrinus; assembly: GCA_004027375.1. Lineage (NCBI taxonomy): Eukaryota > Metazoa > Chordata > Mammalia > Chiroptera > Pteropodidae > Macroglossus > Macroglossus sobrinus. The sequence goes on from PVKZ01003512.1 coordinate 95,560, forward strand.
CTAGATGATGATGGCCTTTATTGCCACCTACCACACTGCATATTTACTCATCTATCTGTTACACGGTGTATGTCTGCCTATAGAGTATGGGCCCCCAGAGGGCAGAGACTGTGTTCTGGTCTCTGCTGTATTCTCAGCACCTGGAGTAGCACCTGGAACATAGCAGGAGCTCGATAAATGTGAGTCAGATGGGTAAATGAATGAGTGAATGAATGAATACAAATAATTTTTGGCCATTAATATATTTATAGTTTCAAAATATAAAATACACATCACACTATACATTAGAAAGAGGTCCCAATGGGATTCTCTCTGTCTCTTTTAACTAGAAAGATGGTTACTGGTAAGAATTACTCACTGGTGGCCCTGGAGATCCTTCAGCACCAGGAGGGCCTGGGTGACCTTTTTCTCCAAGCCACCCAGGGAGCCCCAAGTCTCCCTTACTGCCCTGCCTCCCAGGAGGTCCTGGAGGGCCTGGTGAGCCCATGGGGCCGGGCTTGCAGGCACAGAGCCCCGCATTTCCTAGACAGAGGATAAAAGGCAACTTTGTCATATTTCCTAAAAAAAAAATCCCAATAAAGTCTTTACAATACAAAACTAACAGTGAAAAGAAAAACATAAAGGGTCTGATGTGCACAATTCTTATTGCAGACAATGGATAACATGTGATATGGGGGCATGGGGCATGGGGTAGGAGTACCCGGGCATGGTCTATGTGGAGGGACATATTATTTCTAGACAAACGGGGTGTTTTGAGTCTTAACAAACTCATCCTGAGAAATTCTAGGGGAAAAGCTGATGTCTAGTTCTACTGAAGAAATTTTATTAAGAAGAAAGCTTCTTATTTTTAAAAGTTTAAAAATCTTTTATTTGATTCCCAGTAAAAAAAAAAAAATTCTTAATTGAAACAGAAAAAAAAAATTAGTGTATAAACCCTGAATATTTAAAGAAACAAAATAATATTTGAAGAGGAGTTATTAACTATATTGAATATTATATTTGATAATTCAGTGCATTGCATCTTCTAATCATTCAGAACCTTCACTCCTCAGCTCTCATTCCCACCTACCTCGGTCAAAAAGTCACCAACAAATTTAGAATGAAGGAACATAGAGCCATAGGCATCTAATGAGTTTGGAAAATCTGGGACCCACAGAAAGAAACCAAAATAAAAGATCAATACTGTTCTACTTTTGCTTCTTTTAAGGAATCAAGAGGAACTTGTGAAATAAAAGCCACCACTTTGAGGCAAATTTTATGGCAGGTAAATGTCGCCTTATACTCTAAGATATTTTTGGTAAATTCTAATCACATCATGAGCACATAATGAAATGGAGTGCTCATAGGGTATAAGATGAGTAACAGATCTAAATGAAATGCCACATTGTGCACTTCATAAATGCCCCTCAAATCTACCTTTAATGCATACTTGCCTTTTTCTCCTTTTGAGCCTCTCCTTCCTGGAGGACCCATTCTGCCTTTTACTCCTGGTGGTCCCGGGTGCCCAACACTACAATATATAACTTTACAGTGGAAAAGGGGGTGGGCAGAGAGAATCACATCATTTTTGTGAATGTCCCCTACAGAACAAGTAGACGTGTCTCTTACATTCACTTTTTCCCTTCAGCCCCATTCTTTCTTCAATTCCTTTCCTATGATTCTTTTTCTCTGATATAAGAATAGATATACAAATAGACCATACAATTGTCACAGCATGCTTCTCCTGCATAATCTTTGGTGAAGCCAGTCCTAAGCTCAGCCCTAATTTAGTGGGTTGCAGAGAAGATAATGGACAACAAAACAAAACAAATAAAAAAACTAAAAGTATATGGCAAAGACTTTTTTCTTCTTTAATAATCAATAATTAACTAATGAAGAAAATATAGAGCAGAGTTTGTAAAAGAAAAAATTCAGAGTCATCTGATTAAAGATGACATATAAATGTAAACAATAAGTTCCTTGTTCTCCCCAAATTTCAGTAAAATAACAGATAGTAAAAAAAAAATGTTGTAAAAAGGCATAAGCCTGCAAGACAAAGAAAAATGGAAAGGAAACAACAGAAAAAAAGATGTAATAATATTTAGCAGACTCTAAAAGCTGAATTCTAACCAGGCAGAGGAAAGCAGAGAAAGAACACAATTTACATGAGAAATTTTCCCCAAAGTTCAGGAATTGATACCTCTGAAGCAGAATGACAATGAGGCCACAAACAAGGTGATTTGTTAAACAGGTAAACCATAAGATCTCTTTCTCAAAAATTGCAGTAGGATAAAACAATAACTCCTCAAAACTGGAGGAAAAAGACAATGCAGCAAGAAGAAAATTTTAAAAGGGACTACATAATTTAAAAAGCAGATGAAGGAAGTCATTTCATCTCTGCAACATGAATAGGCTACTGCAAAAGGAAGCACTATGAAAGAACAATAACAAAAACCAAATGCTTAGAAATTAGAAAAAAATATATGATTGCAGAAATTTAAAAATTTAGGAGCATAGTTGGAAAACAGATTTGAGAAAATCTCTCAGAAAGACAATAACTTAAAAGCACTGCCCAATTTAAAAATGGACAGAAAACCTGAACAGATATGTCTCCAAAGAGGAAATACAGATGGCCAATAGATATATGAAAAGATGCTCAAGGTCACTAATCATCAGAGAAATGCAAATTAAAACCACAATGAAATAGCACCTCACACCTATCAGAATGGCTATCACCAATAAATCAAGGAACAACAAGTGTTGGCGAGGACACAGAGAAAAGGGAACACACTGTTGGTGGGATTGCAAATTGATATAGCCATTATGGAAAACAGTCTGGAGATTTCTCAATAAATTAAAAATGGATATACTTTTTGACCCAGTAATTATACTTCTGGGTATTTATCCAAAGAAAACCTAAACAATAATTCGTAATGATCCACACACCCTTATGTTCACTGTAGCTCCATTCACAATAGCCAAGATGTAGATGACTGCATAAAAAGTTATGCTTCTTATATACAATGAAATACTACCATTTACAACAGCATGGATGGACCTAGACAATATTATACTGAGTGGAATAAGTCAGACAGAGAAAGATAAATACTATATGATTTCACGTAATGCATAACTTAAGGAACAAAAAGAATAAACTAATCAAAAACAGACTTTTGAATATAGAGGACAATCTTGTGATGTACAGAGAGAAGCAGGGCTGGGAGCTGGGAGAAAAGGGTGAAGGGTTAAATAGGTACAAATTAATAGCTGATAGATGGTCACAGGGATGCAGAGCACAGCATGGGAAATGCAGTTAGCATTCGTGTAATAGCTAGATGGAGAGTCACAAGAGAGAAAGAGCAATTAGGAGGATCATTTTATAAACCATATAAATACTCAATCAATGTACTGTATACTTGAAACTTAGAATTAAATTAAAAAAGAAAAATTAAAAGGTGAATAATAATAAAGATAATAAAGAGAGACATGTAGAATTGAGTCTTTGATAAATCTAGAATCTAAAAAGAGAAAATAGAGAAAAAATAAAGGAGAGAATACTTTCAAAGAACTACTTCAAGAAATTTTTCTACCTAAGGATTAAAGAAAAACAATTTTCCCTAGAAATGTAGGATTTGTTTTGTATTGAAACTACCCATTGAGTGCCTGCAAATAAATGCAAATGTACCCATACAAAGACCAATCATTGTGAAATTTAAGAACATCAAAAACAAAGAAAAATGCATAAACTTTCAAACAGAGGATCAAATATTTCTAAGTTACGAAACTTCTCAGTAACAACACAGTAAGCTAGAAAACAGTGGAGAATGCCTTAAAAAAAAATCCAAGGGGAAAATATTTCAAACCTAGAATTTTAACTCAGCCAAACTAGCAAATAAATTCCACAAGTGAAATAAAGGCATTTGGACAGGTAAGATACTTCACGTTATATCTTTTCTTCAGAAGTATGAGAGAGTAAATCATTGAAAGAAATATATGAGTTGTGAAAACAGAGAGGGGGGATGAGAAGGAGAGAGAGAGAGAGAGAGAGAGAGAGAGAGAGAGAGAGAGAGAATTCATTCTAAGGATAATAATAAAGGAAGATCTTAAGACAGTGTCTCAGCAGCAGATCTAAAATAAAATCTGACATAACCTGAACAGGTCAAAAAGCTCCAGGAAAGAATTGCGCAAAGAGAATACTGGGAGAATATTTAATGAGTTATACATATTATTAGAAGATTTATACAGTGCTGGGGGGTTAAGGTTGATTCAGCAATAAGTACATTAAAAAACCAAGTAAACACACAAATAAACAAAAGACAATTGTTAACAAAATGTCCTGGAAAATAATAACATATAGTATTGTATACCTGAACCAGAGAAGAGCATTTTATAACTATTGATTATTAATTCTGAATATTTATTTAAACAAAAGTTTGATAATAACTATATTTTCCAATGTGCACACATGTGGTTGGGAGAGAGGGGGAAGAGAACTACATACATTTTCTTTAGATGGAAATCAAAAGATAATGCTCAAACAGAAAAATTAAGAAATAACAACATAAATATGTTGACTAGAAGCAAATAACAAAAGATCCAGGAAGGAACAGGCGAAGGGGTTCCCTGTGATGACAGTTCTTCATGACTGGCTTTGTACAACTATTTGACGCTTAAGCCAGAGCCATATATAAGTCTGATCAAAATTAAAACTACATTTAAGAAATAAAACTATATAAATTTACAAAATTTTATCATCAGATTTAAATTCTCTATCCAATATTTTCATGGGCATTAATGTGATCATCTAACATCAATTTACTTTGTTTTGTAGTATTAATATTAACTCAGGTCCTGAAATGTTAGATAATTTTTAAATTTTTAGAAAGTCATGTTTTCTGAAGGACAAATATCAAGTTCAACATAAATGACAATGAATGTGAATGAGGAGCACTTTACCATCTGATCCTGGAGGCCCCTGCAGCCCTGGTGCCCCAGGCAACCCAGGTGGCCCTGGGTTCCCTGGTTTTCCTGGAGCAGAATCAGGTCTCCCAGGAATACCAGCTGCCCCCGGAAATCCTGGGTGACCAGGAATTCCTCGCGGTCCAGGCTGTCCCATTAGGCCTCCAAGAGAAATCAAGAATGAAAACCACATATAGTCTCAATTTAAACTTTTCTGTAGACAAAATCAATTTGGTCTATTTTTCCTTAGGCTATGGAATTTTTTCAAAGGAGAAAATTGTAGTTAAAAAATAATTAAATATCCCAGCTATCAAAACACCTCATCTCTGATGAAACGATCACACAACTGGAAACCAGTAGGTTTGAGGAATTAGATTTTCTTACCTTTCCCTACTCTTTAGGATTATTGAGAAATAAATGCATATTATTTAATTAAAATTAATTTTTTTCCATCTTTCCACCTTGGTGAAAATAATATAAATAAGCACATTAGCACCCTTAGTGAATAAATATATGAACTCGCATAATCATTTATGGAGGACATAAAAAACCACGGTAACTTTGATTGGTGGGAGAACACAGAGGTGCTGAATTTGAACCTGGCCTCTCCCTCTCATCCTGCCATGGGTTATTTAGTTAAAGTAGGTTATTTAGCTTCTTTAATCCTTTATATATCTACCTCAGAGGCCTGTTACAAAGATTAAATAAAATAATCCACATAAGAAGCTTAGTGCAATAACTAGCAATAGCATATGCTCCTTGGATAATTAGATGTTCAGTGTGTTCAAAGGTCAACACGAGTAATGCAACAGCAGTTAAATCCTGCTTCCCCTTGCTGTCCTCTTCCCCTCACTGGTGGCTTTGGCTTACAGATTGCTGAAAGCACTCATGTGAAAGTGACCACATCTCCTGTGTCTTCCTAAGGGCACTTGTTCTAGAATCTCTTTGTGGAAGACTATGGTTTTTGAAGATGACCACCACAGTTGACCTTGTCACTCACACTCTCAGAGAACCTTGACACTACGCCATCAAGAAATGGAGCGTTCCTCTCCGTTTGAACGTGGTGGGTTTATGTGATTGTGTGGACTGATGGAGTATGGCTGGAGTGATGCTAAATGATTTCCAGGGCTAGACTATCAAATGTGATTTGGCTTCTGTCTTGTGATCTGAAATGCTTAGGACCAAGTCCTAACCCACTGTAAAAACAATCTCATTGCTCTGAAGCCACCATCCTGTAAGGAAGACTAAGTTAAGTGCAGAGTCCACATAGAGAGGCCCTGAGACTAAATGACAGATGTAGGTGGGAGACAGACACATGGCCAGTCCTCAGGCTCCAGTTCCGGCCAGCACACAGCTGTAACCACATGGAAGTCCCTGATCTAGAATCACTCAGCTGAACCCTTCTTGATTTCCTGAACCACAGACAGAGTGAAAGGTAATGAAGAAGGGCCCAGTTGGGACCCCCATAGTAGACACCTCATAGTGTCCCTGGCCTCACCTTTCCTTGCCCTATATAGCTTAACAATAGATGATCCCCTGGGGCTTGACCCAGAGCTTGGAAGGTCCCCTGCCATAGAAATTGCCCTGAAGCTTATGATTAATGCCCTTATGCTTACTGATCACAATCCTTCTGGTCTAGCATCCCTTCCGGACTACTTCTGTCTTTGTTCCCAGGTTGCTAACACCACCAGAGGACCACGTTGTCAGAGAGACAGCTCTGTGAAGCACAACAGACCTCCCTCCGAAGGAACCATCATCAGCTTTTGGAATAATGCCCAGATTTTCCTTTAAATAACCAGATGTTCCTTTGAGAAAGACAGTCAGTTTCTGAAGGTGTTAACTTGCTGCCTTCTCAGGTCACCTGTGCTGTGACAATAAATGCTTTATTCTAAATATCCCAACTCCTGTGTCAGGCTATTGGCTGAGTGGCACAGACTGCACAATCCTCAGACTCAGCTGCCCTCCAGTTGCAGTAATATAATAAATGTTATTATTTTCAGCCACTAGGTTTGGATAATTTGTTCAGCAAAAAATAACTGAAACCCTGTGAGTAACCAGTAATATGGCATGCTAGTTAATGATAGCTTTTACTTTTTTGTGCATACGTGCTGGAACTTTGCTTATATTTTCATGCATTCTCTTTATTCTTCAAACAACCCTGCAAAATGTGTACCTTATAGATAAGTTGTGGAAAATTTTAGACAACTATAAGCAAAAATAATAATAATAATAATAATAATAATTACTAACAAAGTGAGTCTTTACTATATGCCAGGATGTATTCTAAGAACCATACAATTATTACTTCTTTCAACCTTAACAAAAACTCTATTTTGCAGATTAAAAAAACTGAAGCACAGAGTGGTTTAACAAATGCCCAGAATCACACAGTTTACAAGTAGTAATAGAATCTGGAACGCTCTTAATCCATAGTAAAAACGCATAATTATTTCACTATATTATACTAAGTGGCAAGGCTGTGATTTAATCACAGGTGTCTGATTCCAAAATCTTGCTTATCTCACAGTAAATACTGTAGGTGATTATAAAATAAAACATGTATAATAAAAGCTATACACACTGGCATACTGAAGACAAAATGAGCATGTGCTCCTGTGGACTCGACTGCCATCTTGTCCTCATGCCCTTCCTAAGACCTGACTCGGTATCTCTGCAGTTGGTCATTGGATGAACCTGGATACTGTCTGATTCCAGGGAAAATGCTCAACCATCTTCTGGCAGGGATAAAGAGTAACAACAGTGTGTGGCATATCATAGCCTTGACCGCCCATTTGTAGAACATGAATTAAATTGTGGCCAGCATTAAACTATTTTTTTTTTAAAGAAAAGAATGGAATAGAAAATGGAATATATCACATACCATAAAGATATTTTGTAAAATTTGTTTTTCAATTACATGCATATGTGGGGATATATATGTGTGTGTGTGATATAATATAAATGCAATATGATATAAAATTATTTCTTACTTTGGGTTGTAGTGAAGATTTGAAAGTCATTGTTTTTCAATTATATGCTTATGTGGGTATATATATTTGTATGTGTGTGATTTAATATAAATACAATATAAAATTATTTCTCACTATGGGTTGTATTGAAGATTTGAAAGTCACTGGGTTAAAAAAAGGTTTTTAGAATTAAGAGGATTCCTGTTTTATTTTGGTTTTGAATCTGCTAGACACATGTCACTTTCTCCTATTGGGTTTTAATTTCAATCTCCTGGAGGCAGTATTTTATTATAAATAAGCCCGAGAGGAGAAGTCTAAGACCAGGGTCAAGTGCTTCCTGACCGACAGAGTACTCTGTGTGATTTAGATAGTCCTGGGTCAGTTAATCCAAGGCTATAACATCTAAAGATTAAATGAACTCAACAAAGCTCTACTTTGCGGCCGTCAGATCCTACAAAGTGGAAGCTTGATTCGCGAAAGATTAAAAAACAACTTTGTAGTTAACAGTTGAGTATCGCAGGAAACTTTTGAGTCAGTGAATGTAACAAGACTGGATAAATTTATAGTTATTCCAGACTTTTCTCCTCAGATATTTAATCAGTTCTCCTGGGATCACAGAATGCAAATATCCTCAAAATTTCTATTTCTAACCTTACTGGGAATATTAATCAGCACAGCATTTGTAGGAGTTTAAAAAGTCCTTAGGTCAACACAATTATTTCCCAGGATCTTCGTCAAATATTACCAAAAGCTGTGCGTTTTTTTCTCTTTTTTTTTGGCGGGGGTAGGAAGTACCGGTTTTCTTAACTGTTTTTTTTTTTTTTTAAGGTTGAATCAAAATTTTATGCTTTAAATTATAACCTGTATTTCCACATTCAGGTAAGAGGTTTAAGGTAGGGTCTAGGCAGATCACTCAGTTGTGACATGTCAATGTCACCAGGGTATGTCACCACGTCCATGTCCAAGAGGGTGGGAAAGACTTGAAAACACACTCTAATCCCAGCAGCAGCTTCTAAATCTTATCTGCATGTGATAATCTTGGGAAAAGCCTATTATGCACACATATTCCTCACCACACCCCTGAAATCTCCATTGAATATTTCCGAGGTGCAGCCAGGGTAGCTGGATTTCTTCCAAGTAAGTGATTAATAGGTCTGCGTCCAGTGGTTCTTTAACCCTGGCTGTACATCAGAAATACGAGGCACTTTTATCATAGCAGACACCTGGGAGTCCAACATTCTTGGTCAGGGGCAGGCTCATCCCTCCATGTTTCTGAAATGCTCCTAAGATAATTTTAGTACCGCCTAGAGCTGACAACTGCTGGCATGGACCAGGACGGAGCAGACCTGGCTTATAAAAGCCAGTGGATTCATACCTGCGCAGGCTTCCCCTGGTCTACCTGGGGGACCAGGAGGACCGGGGGGTCCGATGGCCCCCATTTCTCCATAGCGTCCAGGGAGGCCTGGATCTCCTGGAGGACCTGCCAGAAATAATGACATGTGACTATCTCTAAGAGAAAGTAGAACTACTTTTCAAAACCCATACACAATTACTTTTTAAAGTACAACTAGGAGACTGTTTTGCAGTTTCTCAGCACATCTTAAATATTATGTCTTGGACGTGAGCCCCTTCTTCTACCTCGCCTCTGTAGACACATGAACTTTGGGTGCTGCTGTCTTTGTCATCCATGTAGGTGGCATCTTGGTAGGTCTTAGTCAAATGGTTTTACACATATTCCAACAACTAAAAAGCCTACTTTCTGACAGGTGACATAACAAAAACCCCAGCATCTAGTTTACATACATACTAAAATGAAATTTGATGTCTTATGCTGATAGAGACACCCCAAGTTGCATCTCTCTCCCGGTGATGCATTCATGCTGAAGTTCATATATTTAACCTGCCTACTGTGCCAGCTATGGAAATGCCAGGCCAGGATCCCCTGCCAGGGCCACTCAAATCCCAGCTGCGAATAATTAACGGAGGAACAAAGTGAAGCACAAACCTCTGAGCGGAAGAGGTGGAGTTGCCAAAAGTCCTGGTGGCCCCGGGTACCCGCGATCTCCAGAGTCCCCCTGAAATCATTCATTCATTCACTTCTCTTAAAGATTATGAACCTTTTTCTCTTGTCATCTGGCATTAAATAAATATTAGAAGGACCAAGAGTGCATGTGCATAAGAAAGAGAGATTATGGGCTGAATGGTTTATAAACTTCTAGGAAGAACAAAGACTTCTGACCTACCTATGAGTAGAAGTAAGTAACCAACTGGCAAAGTTTTCCCAAAAGAAAAAAAAAAGTGTTTTTAACTCCAATAAAATGATTCTGTATTCATAAATTAGATATCTCTGAAGCCATGAAGGTTTGTAGATATACAATGAGTATTAACGTCTAACTTGGCACTCTAGAACAAATATTTTATTCACCTATAAGATCTGTATCTACATTTTGTTTCACCAGCAAATACTGTCCCCCTTAATTATGTCTACCTTAATGCCACCAGGGCTTGTCCCGAGCAAATGCTGAATGTCAGGTCACAGGTGTTACAAAGGAAAGAAAAACATTTTCTGGTGGTGAGAGCAGAAGGCATCCCATGGCCCGTGGCCCATGGCTCCCGTTTTGAATTGTAATACTATATGATCCCTATGAAGTTTTTAAACTTTCATTATTATTCACCTTCAGAAGGATCATTGCTCAAAAGTAAAATGTAATTATTACCACAGGCAGTAAAAATAATGTGTACAAAATTAACTGTCTCTTTCAAAAGTTATATTTTTTAATCATCTTCTGAAATACTTTTAAAAAATAAATTAAATAACATGAGAGACAGAGAATGTTATCAGACAGTAGTCAAATATGCTCACTTTTTTACCTTTGGGCCAAGAAATCCAAAAGGCCCAGGATCTCCAAACACTCCTGGCTTCCCCTACAAATAACCAGAAACATGCCTTTTATAAAACATTCTATTGGGTATCAAATTATCTCATTCTCATGTAATTTGAACGACACATCAACACACGCTCACTGAGATTCTGTGCAAAATCTTAACATCGCTTTTGGGCTGCATCAGTATTGTGCTTTAGTTTTTTGCACCCGCAGCTAAATTATGTAATTCATAAAATGGATGAGTCTCTAATTACTGTGTGCGTGTTTGCGTCCACTGGCACAACTTCTGAATGACACTGGACTGCATTTACACGTGAAAATGTGTTTCTCATCTCCATCATGGTGTACATTTACCTTTAATCCTGGAAAACCTGGAGATCCGTGGGAGCCAGGGTCACCCTATTAAATTCACAAAAATTAACACAAACAGAATTAAATTAAAATGCAGTTCGAGGATCATGTTTTACCTTCCAAGACTGCTCCATGGATATTTAATCTTATCTGCAAAGATAGCTGAATAAAAGAAAGTAAATATAAAATAGAGTCCATTTCTTTACAACATTTACTATTTTAATTGAGCTTTAGTCTTATTAAAAAAAAAAATTCATGTCTTTGCCAGTGCTTTAAATTAAGAACATTTTTTATTGTTGTTGTTCTTTTTTTTTTAGCTTATTTACTTAGCGCTTATACTTATCTTTGAAATCACTGCAATATAATTTGTCTGGAGATTCATAGCTGCTCTATGCATTATCAGCAATCAAAATTACTATGGAAAATAATGTTGTCCCATTGTAAGGCCTAAACCTAGAGCCAAATAAACTCAATGCCTGTGTGTGTTGGGGTCTGGCTTCCACAGGGACTCTATGAATGGGAATCCCATTAGTGACATGGATGGTGATGTTTGAGGCCTGAGTCAGTGTTTTTCTTTTCGATTGGTTCCTTCTTTTATCAAACAGGTTTAAATAAATCATTCCAAGCTGCTATCACACTAACACTGAGCCAGACAGGAAATGCCACAATCCTGTTACTTCCTGTCAATTCTTCCATCTTCCACTTGCCTGTTTTATCTAAATGATGTCAATGGAAGGGGTGTTCTGGGACATTTAGCTCTTACACAATTCCTGGTGTCAAAATATATTGTTCCTAGTTGAGATAATCCCACTTTTCAGCTCTCCGAAATACTGATCTGGTTTTATAAAAATGTAAGAGAGAAATGCCTCCAAACTCACGGACGGCGTGAATAATCCTTACCCGGGGGCCTGGGAACCCAGGAATGCCCTTCTCTCCTTTTGCTCCAATTCCAGGTTCTCCCTGAAAAAGATGGCAAGGTTTAAGGAACAATATTGCAGCAAAACAGAATGCAAAATGAAAGAAGAAATAAAAATGATGGCCAGCAGGTTAAAGAAATCAACTACTTTAGAATAGACACCCTATAGAATTACGATAAAATAGTGAAAATTTTTAGTAACATTTATTAGCAATTAAAGCAATGATAAAAACTGTGCAAAATTAAAAAAAAATAAGATAGTACATCATACAAATATAAAAAGGTGCTTTAATAAACTACCTTGGGTCCTGGTGGTCCTGGAGGTCCAATTATTCCAGGCATCCCCTTTGCACCCTAAAAATCACAATGAGTATAATCTGGCTTAGTACTATTATTTAGCATACTGATTTCAATCTCTTTCAGAAATTACCTTGTTCAAAAACCATTCTACTAATGTTTTAAGAGGTACTCTTCAGCTTCGCTAATTAGCGACTGAGATCCAAGCTCACTTGCAAACTTGACATTACTCGGGCCAGTTCTCTATGAGATGTGTAGCACCATGGGGTGCAGTGGGGTTTGGACATGGACCCAGGGCAGCAGACGCAAGCTGGGAATGTGGCCATTGAGACGATTGTCTCATTTTGAGCAAAGTAGTGAAATTTAATCCACTAATTGAAAATCAACAATAGAACCCGCCTGTAGCATCAGTAACATGCCACAGTACTGCAGGCTGATAGGAATTGATCTTTGCCAATGGTCGATCACGTGCTCAGTTCTACGCAATGGTTACCTTATCAATTATCAAAACATCAAGTCCCTATGTAACACATAAAGGACAACTGGTCTTTTTAGCCCACACATTGAAGGCAAGATTAATGGAGCACTATATGCTGAAAGACATGACACAATTTAGTAGCCCAAGCCAAGTCTGCAACTCAGCAGCTGGGTGACACAGAGGACACTGGTAACCCTTCCAAGCCTCATTTGTCAACTCTGCACAGTGGGGTTAATAATGGTGTCACCCTGATAAGGTTGCTTTGGGGTTAATGCAGTGATGCATGGAGGTGCTCAGTACTTCGCTGGCAGTGCACCTGCTCAGGTGGTGCTGGCCATTACTAGCTTACCAAAGTAACAAATGAATGGGGAATTACCTTTTCTCCTTTATAGAGACAAAAATCGGGTGGTTCTACCAGGAGAGTGGGCCCAGGAGAACCTTGCTGGCCAACCTCGCCCTTTAAAAAAAATCAAGATAATAGGAATTTCATATCAATTTTATTTTGAAATAAAATTTGAAATAAAGAAGATTTCCCCTTATTTATTATAATATAATGCTTATGATCCTTTGTATATAAGTTTAGAGTTAAAATCATGGCAAATAAATGATATAATTTTAAATATTTATTGTTTTGCATAAGCCATACAGGCTTATGGTTAAAAATAAATTTGAAAAATAAAAGTGTTCCATAATCCTACAATCCAGAGATAATCTCCATTGATCTACATATATTTGCATAATTCCATGTATATCTGCTCAAATAATGTATAAAACACAATTTAAAATATATTATGAGAAAAGTAGTATGAGACTAGTAGTATATAAAATACATAAACATAATTTAAGCATACAATATAGTTTTTATTTTTATATTTTATTAAAATTTTAAAATTTTAAATATTTATTATAATACCATTTCTAGCATTTTCCTGTCATATTAGAAATTATTCAAAAATCTGATTTTTAGTACCTATATAATAATCTTTAATAAGAATATACTATCATTTATTAAGCCCTTCCATTATAGTTAAATTTATTTCTAATTTATTTTCAATAATATTTTTAAACTCTCTATAAAATAATTAGCCAAAAGTTTTCTTTTATGTCATTATAGATGTTATTCTTTTGGAGAAAAAGATTTTCTTGAGTTGGGCTTGCCACAATATAACCATAAATTCTTACTGTTAATTATAAGATGATTATTTTGTACTTTTCTGAGTCATTCTCTTATTCTTCACTTAGAATTATCTTCCTTCTTGTGTCACATTTAAAAGCAAGTGATAGAGCAGGTCAACTGTGTCTACAAACTAGGTCCCTACTGACTGTGTCATTTGGGGCAATTTCCTTAAAATCTATCCTATCCCTAGATTCCTCAATTCTTTTAAATCTCATTTTACTTCTCTGTGAAATGGAGATTATAACGCTGCCTACCTCAAAGTATTATTTTGTGGAATAGATAATGTACATTAAATGCTTACTATTTACTACATTGAGTGGGGCAAAGAAAATTCTCACATATATAATTATTATAACTGCTAATGTTTTTGATACGTGGGTTTTGGGGAAGAAGAATACTGTTTTAAGTTGCAATAAAAGAAATACAACCAATAATTTTATTCCTACCTAGAGAAACTACAGAAGAAGCAGGAAGTTGGGGACATTTTTTCTTTGATGTACCCTGGCACCTAATACAGTGTCGGCATAGTAGCTGCTCTATAGCTTTCAGTTATGTGAATAGACAATTGAACAAATGTGTAAACAATATGCAAATAAGTGGGTAACATCTATTGGTAAAGATAACCATATTTATTCTCATAGCTGGAATAAACCTACACAAAACCTAAAAAGGCTGACAAGGAGCATCTTCAAAATGCTGGTCATGTTACTGTGTTTCCATATTGCAAAAGTACCATCTATTCATATTGGTCAAATGTACAAAAAAAAAGTTATGCAGAATAAAATGTAAATGATCCATAATTACATCACTTAGGAAAAATCAGTGACAACCAGTTAGGGCAGTGCTTCCGAAAATGGGGTGAGCAAACATGTTCTTGAATATCTGAGAGTTCTGCATAAAAATTATGTTTTTATTCATCTGACAATCCAAAATAATTAAAATAAGCCTATTTTGAGTCATTCAAATGACCACCTCACCAAATATTTCCACTTTGTTCTATGGCCCAAGTTTGCAACCGCCCCTGATTGTGTTGGTGCTGAAGTCACTCAGCTGGCAATGCTTGCCTCACTCCACAAAGTGGGGGGTTCTCACGCAGGTGTGTGTGGGCTTCTGGTGCTTTGACAAACATATTCCCAGGGGTCTGTGACTTCCCGAGTTTGGGAAACATTGTTTCAGTCTCTTTTCTTTCAATCATTTCTCTAAGTGAGTGGTTCTTCAAGGTTAATTGGACACACTCTCCCCCAGGGACAATTGGCAAGGTCCTGTTGCATCTTAGGTTTGTCACAACTGGGGTGAGGTGGGGATGTTACTGGCATATAGTGGGTAGAGGTCAGGGGTGTTGCTAAACATAGCATAACACAGGACAGCTCTGCACCATCGTGAAGTATCAGTGGTGTCGAGGGAGAAATCGCCTGATCCGAGTGTATGTATTAATGTATTTTGTTGTTGTAATTTTTACCAAATTGAGTTAATACTTTTACAACCTGTGTCTTCTGCTCAGCATGATCATGCAGGCATTTCCTCACATCAGGATGTCATCCAGTATATTTTTGACAACTTTGTCCTTCTGTTAAATAGCTGTATCAAAACTTCCCCAACCACACTGAGACTCCATGAGAGAAGGAAGGGATTGGGTCTGTCCTGCTAAACCCCCACAGCCAGTGCCAATCCTAGTCTGGCACAGAGTAGGTGCCATATGTTTTGAACTATTTGCTCACAGTCGCGGAAAGAGCCACTCACCACCTGTTAGCCATTCAAATAGGTTCCAGATGAGCTGCCATCTTGAAACACCTTTCTAAAGCCTGCCCTTGCTAAATTTCATGCTTCAGTCAAAAGGACTGAGAGAGGGAGATTGTGTGTTGCTATATGCTTTCATTCCAGTTATTTATGTTTTTAATTATGTGCAGAGTTGGAGATTTTGATGAAGATGTGAAATTAAACCAAACAAATCAGTAATTAAACAAATTTGCTACCCTGGATATGTCATCAGAAAAATTATCAGATATTCTCTCTCTTCTTGTTAGGGTGAAGTATGCCACATAAATTAGCTTGAATTTAGTGTTAGATTTTTGTCAGAACTGTCATTTTGGAGTCAAGGGTAATGGTGCCATAATAATTCAGCAAAGAAAAATTCTTGGCTATATAATTAGGCAGCGACTAAATAATGAATTCAGTTAGGTGATCATCAGAACACAGCGTCCGCAAGCCAGCAGTACATACATCTAAACATCTGCTCCTTCGTGCAAAAGCGAATTCTTACCGGGTCTCCCATTTGCCCCTTTACTCCCACACCAGGATTACCCTGGAAAAAAAATAAATAAGTACATCTAATTACTTTTGAATACTAAACAAGTAATTACAAGCAAGACTTCTGATTAAAAAAATTTGTTCAAGTTTATTTATTAAATACTTTGGGAAGTGTCATGAGAGGCAAGATATCACTCTGACAAGTAATAGCGGTCACTTATCTCCTTGCACCTGGGTTCGATTTGTGCATTTTGCTCATGGCTGCCTACCTTCGAACCTGGACTCCCACGGTGGCCGGGAGGTCCCTAAACCAACAGTAGAAACAAATCACACGTCAGTCACAGAAATCACAATGTGTCTTTGTTATTTGTCCCAGGTTCCACTTAGGAAACCTCTGATTTTAAAACACCCCAGATGGACATCTGAGCATGGTGGGCTGCTTGTTATTCAGGGGGTTCCATGCTCCAGATGGACTCTCACTGATAATAGCACGTGTGCCCAGATTTGTCAGCTGATAATATCTCGAAGAGCCCACCTGTGCCTGGCCTGAGCGGGTGATTTTGCCTTTTTTTTATTGTATTTAAATGTCAGGTCTGGTAGGTAGAGGGTCAGAATGAGCAGAGCTGTACTTACTGCTAACCCCGGCTCTCCTGGATGTCCCACCAGGCCTGCGGGTCCTCTCGAACCCCTAGGTCCCTAAGCACGAGAAAAATCAGTGCATTCGTAACAACAGCAACAAAAAATAGTCACCATTTACAGCAAGAACTGTATGTAATCCCAGGTGGATAAACCTCCAAAGAAGTCACAGTCCTGGGCACATCTGCCTATTAGAGCAGCTCTGGCATGGCCATCGGGCACAAAGTCACATGGTGGCAGCTCTCTGGCAAGTGTCACAAAGTCCTGCATTAGGATTAAATTAAGACCCAGCGATCAATCTACTTACTTGTTTACAAACAAGTCTTGTGATACAAAAGTAGAGAACAGAGAAAACTTGTTCCTAGCGACTCCCAAATCCCACCTATGTTTTAACTTTGCTATCCATCAGGATGCTTTAAAAATATTAATATTATTGAACACTCATTAATATTAAAATATGTATTTATACTCTAATACATTTTTTAAACATGCCCTGTCAGATCAACATGAGTAAGAATATGGTCCCTGATTCAAGATCGAGATGATTTAGTCATAAACAAATTTCTGCAGCATGTAATTTTTGCAACATGAATTTACACACAGATTCACAAGGACTGGTGACAGCTGGGCATTTCTGGAAGTGTAGAGAGAGGCTCTCTGTTCTCCTGCAGGCCTCACCCAGGTCAAATGACTTGTGAGTGTGCAATGTTCTCTCCTGGAGAACCAAATGGTATTTACCATAACAGTGCCATCGAGGTATCTCATGATTATGTAGGCCTGAGCTTCAGAAGTACTAGAGAAACCAACCTGGCTAAGTAATCCTGTCTACAGCTGAAGTTACCAAGTGAAATGGTAGGTTAATAATGGGAGGCAAATGGCTTTCAATTTGAATCTTGCGAACATGGATTAATTGAAAAAGACTAATCGAATCACTGAATTACAAATTTCAGAGATGAGGATGGGGCAAAGTATTAAATATAACACACGATGACCGATTCAGTAGGCAGAATGGTCTAGAGCAAAATCATTTCCACTCGACATATATTATTTACACAGTTTCTAAGCAGACTTAACTTCCTAAATAGTAAGTGACTGCACACATCCGAGCAATACCAAACGATCACTAAAAAATAGAAGAGCAAGGTCATCAAAAGCTCGCCAAGACTCAAGGATGGCTTCATGGGTGTGACACCTGTGCAGTCACATAAGATTTCATGCTTGATTTAATGTTCAGCTGTCACTGTCTTGACATTCTTCATTTTGGAACAAGGGACCTACACTGTGATTTCTGTGGAAGTTTTTTGCACTGAGTGGACCCTGCAAATGTTGCAGCTGTTGTATCCTGATGGGATACAAACTAGTGCGGGACCATGGGCTGTTTGGGAGCAAACAGAAGCACATGCCTGTTCAGGAGACTTACTGGTAAGCCAGGAGGTCCTGGGTCCCCTCTGTCACCCTGCAGTAATAACGAACGACACACTGGTTTAGAAGAGCAACCCCATTTCCTAAAACACACGACATAAAAGTAGGAACACATGGGAATTATTTGAGCTGTTTAATGTACAGTCTGTTCAATTTTTCAGTATTGAAAAGACAACCGTGAACGGTTCTTTGGAGGTGATTTCCAGACTCCACCTTAGATGCAAATTCTGCTTCTACTCAGCCGAAAACAGAGAAAGAGGCTGCAGCTGTGAGCAGGTGGGATCCAGACACGATTTCATCTTTCAGTTTAAAATGTTCTAAATTCTCAATGCAATAGTCCCGTTTAATAGCAGCTAAACTGTGTGTGGTTCGGTGGCCACACCCGGCCTCCATTTGTAGACATCTTGCTCCTTTTATGACTCCGGAGTAGATGCGAAGAAAATTTGGGTGGAAATTCTTTCCCACCTGCTTCTGTGCCAATCTATTGCTTTGTGACTCTGCCTCAAGACAACGTATTTTAAAGGATCAAAGAATGTACATTCTCTTGAATACAAGCTTTTTTTTAAAAAAAAAAAAGTAAAATATAATATATTATAGAACATACATAAAAGTTTACATTGTAACTATTTTTAAGTGTACAGTTCCATGGCACTAACTATATGCACACTATTGTGCAACCATCACCACCTTCCACCTCCAGAACCTTCCCGTCCCCCACAAATGTAAACTCTGTACCCATTAAATACTAACTACCCATCCCCCTCCCCCAGCTCCTGGCAACCACCTTTCCAGAAGCTTGCTATCTCTATGAATCTGAGTACTTTAGGGACCTCATATAAATGAAATCATACATTATCTGTCCTTTTGTGGCTAGCCTATTTCACTTAGCATAATAACTTCAGAGTTCATTCATTTTGTCAGAATTCCCTTCCTTTTTAAGACTGACATTGTCAGTCTTAAAGACATTGTCTGTATAAACCACTTCCTGTTTATCCACTCATCCATCAGTGGACAGTGGGGTTCCTTCCACCTTTTGGCTTTTGTGAATAATGCTGCCATGAACATAGGTGTACAAATATCTCTTTGAGTCCCTGCCTTCATTTCTTTTGGAAATACCTCAAAGTGGAATTGCTGGATTATAGACTAATTCTACATTTAATTTTTTGAGGAATCATCATACTGTCTTCCACAGTAGCTGAACCATATACATTCCCAGCAGCAATGCCCAAGCATTCCAATTTCTCCACATAATTGCCAACACTTAGTTTCTGTTTTTTTTTTCCAGTATAACCAACTGAATATGTGTGAAGAGGATGCAGGCCCTCAAGACTGTTGTTTCTCTAAGGTTATTAATCTTCTGCTTCTCTTCAAGGTGAGAAATTCTCTATATCCATTTCCCCTTTTATTCACCCATCCTCTCCTGCACAATCACCAAAAAAAAAAAAAATACTCACCAAACTATATTGTACAGATTATAATTTATAACATGCTGTAATATAAATTATAACAGATTATGAATGCCAAGAGGAAGGCAAGGTAGGTACCGTTTTAATTTTCTTTCAAAAATAACAAACATGAGGTTCAGAGAGCGTAAGGAGGTCACTGAAAGTCACAGTAGTAGCAAGGGTCAGTCACTCCTTCCGATACAGCATGCGGGTCCCTAGAAAGACCTTGCTTTGACACTAAGTTTATTAATATGTCATTTAAGTCATAAACAAAAGTATAGTTTTTGCTGTTTCACAGGTATTAATGGGCACAGAGGCCACAAACAAAAAGTGTGAGCTCACTAAAGGTGTCACCAGTCAGGTGTGTGTCCCCTTCAGGTAGTATGGAACTCGGGCTCTAGTAGAAGAATCTAGAATGACTGTCATCTCATTGTTGTACATATTCTTCCTTAATACCAAAGACCACATCTTGAAAATGTCCACTGTCTCTCTTCTTGACTTGGCATAGCTAGTGATCTACTTTTCCTCATCCATGGCTACTCCTATTAGAGAGACGAGGTCGACATCCAAGAGTTTATTTCTGAATATTTGCATATCATTCTCTGCTAAAAAATACAAGAACATTTAATGTGCCAAGGACAGTGTGATAAGGTTTCCATAATTTTCAAGTTCAGTAATGGTGATTTCTATTATACTGGAATGCAAGTATTACTAGTAAATTTTGACTGCAAATAAATCAGTACTAATCAACTGGGGGTAAGTTTTCTTCCTGAGGGACATTTGGTAATGTTTGAAGATATTGGGGTGGGGTGGGGGGTGCTACTGGCATCTAATGCACAGAGGCCAGAGATACTATTTAATACCCTACAATGCACGGGTCAGCCCTTGCCCCAATAATTATCTGGCTCCAAATGTCAACAGTACCAAGGTTGAGAAACCCCCAAATAAATCTATCTGTTACAACTCTGCAAGAATAGTTGGGAGGTACTGGAATTTTATAGCCAGAGTAACTAAAGCCACGTGCCTTCACACAGGAAGTATAGTGCCATCCCAGAGGGTGAGGGAAATGATGAAACATGACAACAAAAACAAAAACAAAAACAAAAAAACACTGTGCTCAGAGACGTTTCAAAAATCTCAGTCTACATGTTTCCTGTGTGGCTTTACCTATGTGGAAAAAATTTCTTAAACCCGCTGTGATCATGATGCTTACCTGGACCCCTTTAACAGCACCGAAAACGAACACTGAATTTCCCTTTTCTCCACGTTCTCCAGGAAGGCCCTGAAAATAAAATATTCAGTTAAGGAAAGAAAAAAGCATATTGCTATTTCAATATTTTCTTTTCTATGTAAAGTATTAAACACTAATAAAATTACCATTTATAGTCATGTTTCACTAGAGGAGATTTCTTGATTTCTTTATTCCTTTCATTATTATTATCATCCTAAGGTTCTCTTACATAGTCACTCAATATTCAGTTAAGATCTATTAAGAAATATCCAAAGGCAGAGTATCTACTAATATATTTATGTTTATTTACATATAAACATATCATAAATATGTAATGCATATTTATGTAGGTTATATGTAACTTATACTAATATGCTACTAGTATCAATTATTTAGCAGGAAAATTGCATTTTCCTTCAAAACATAATGCATGTTTTATTCGTAAAACATGTATTATTCTTGGAAGTAAATAATTTTGCAGTTGTCAGGTAATAATATGCCCTAGAAATAGTTTATCCATTTCAATATTTACATTTAAAAGAGAACCTATGCATCTTTAGAAGATTAACTTAAAAATTAGTATGTTTCTTTTGGAAGATTTTTGTATGTAGCTGCAAGTTTAATTAGGGTATTTTTTTAAGTGAGTGAAATACATCAACATATTATTTTCTCCCAAAGTTCTCCTACTTAATATCTTAATATCCTACTTAATATATTAATGTATTTTAACTGGGTTACCACATAAAAATTTTAACCATTTCCATATATCAAGTTCCTACAAAGGACACACAAAAGAATACACGACTTTGCTTCCAATGGGAAATACTAACAGTTTAATGATAAATTACATTAGCGGTTTCTTTGAAAAATCAGATTTGCCTACACAGGGAGGCCTTGCTTTGCACAGTTTCAATATGCACGGATTTCAGTTCCACGGTTAAGTAAAATAGCACCAGTCCTCTTACCAAAAGGTGCAACTTCAGTTACCACTGTATTAACTGAGTAACTGCACAAAGTAAAAATGTCACGGTTAGCTCATGAGTCCGCCGATCACTCACAAGTAACAGATGCCACTCATGACCACTAGCTGATTATATCATTGTTTACAAAGTCTGTTTCTGACTGGTCACTGCATATCTCCCAGTACACACACACACACACACACACACACACACACACACACACACACACACACAGAGCAAAGTGTGTAGTTGTGTTGTCCCTTTATTTCACAGTGATCAATCCAAATGACATTTCATAATAACAAATCATTGAAAGAGGGAATTGACCAACAAAGATCACAATGAGTGAGGCAATGAAAAATAACACTTGAAGTGAAAATCGAGCAGAATGTAAATGGAACTGTAGAAGAAATAACTGATTTGTGGGAATGTGACACCTCTGTCATGTGAGCCAGAGGGGCTTAGTGAAGACTAACTTACCCACCTTAGGAAAGGAGAGTGGTCGTGACAAAAAGGATGAGGATGTGTCAGAGGAAGTGACACAGGCAAAAAAATTTCATGTTCAAGAAATTCTTAGAAATATTTCAGAATACAGGAAGCTAATCCAAACTTAGAAAATAGTACGACAAGTCACCAAAGCACAGAAAACACATTCACTTCATATTATAAGTCACATTACGAGAAGGCAAGCCTTGCTCAAACTACTCTTGATAAGTTTTTTCAAGGAAATGAAACACTCTGATTTTCGATGTGTATAATGTTTTAAATTATACCAATGCACCAAATAAATACTCATTTATAAAAAGAATTACCTACATATTCTCAGCTAACAATAAGAGAGTTTTTAACGTTTAATAAAATATTTTAAAGGACACGGGACAACAGTGATTTTTCCCATCGTTTGTTAAGCTTGCTTGGTGTGGTTCCAGCTTGAGTGGTCCTTCGGAAGGTCCCCCACTACTATGCCAAGGGGGTCTGCCTATACATGAAATGAGTGAAAGGGAAGAAAGCTGCCTCTCAGAGACCACGATGAGGGACTTCAGTACCGCGGTCAGCGCCGCACGTTGTATTAAATCAACCTTGGGAGACCCTTGCGCTCTTAAACGTTCATAGACACTCAGTAGAATGAGGTTTGACCCCATTGGGAGATCTGAAGATCTGAAGATCCCAAGCACTCACCAGGCTGCACTTGACCCCGCCCCATGGCTGGGATTTAAAAACAAAGGGTGATTGAGGAGCTCACTAATTGTTTTTCCTAGCTGATGCCACGAGAAACGTGAATATGAAAATTCCCCTTTAGTTCTATGTTCAGATCAGCTCCACTAGGATCTGGAGCAAAAGGAAAACTCAGAAGAAATCAGGATGACTCTGGTGGTGATGACAAGAAAATCTCTTAGATGAAATCTTGGGAAAGGATATTCCACTAGGGAAGTAGAAAGACTTTTCTGAAAAATAGTCACAGCAGATCAGTTTTGAAAAGCCAAGTCATCTCCAGTCTTTATTTAAGCGTGAAAAAGGAAGAGAGGAAGGGAATATAAGACATAGAGGAAAGGGTATTTCTTGCTTTTAAACAAAAGTCGAAATTTTTGAAGGAAAAAATTCCTAAGAGCAGTAAAGTCTTCTCAAGGGCTGGATATTGCCAACTATTTCTGGGCATTAATTCCAAACCCTTCTATTTATCTTATTGCAATATGGGGATTAGAAAGTTTTAAAAAACTACATTTCCCAGACCTCTTTGCAGCTGGATGTGAATTAGGCTCCACCTGAAAGAGGTACTTAGATTTGGAGGGCAGAGTGAAGAAGGCATCCTCTTTCTGGTATTGTGGGTGCTGCCAAGCAGAAAGACAGAAAGCTGAGCATTTGCTGGTGTCTCGACATGGGGGTGAGAGGCTGAGGTTGTGTTGAGGGGGGCAGATTCTGGACCTCTGGATTGCAGCTAAGTGTGAACCTTAGAAATCAGTAGTCCCACGGTGGCCCCCGAGTTCCACTCCTCCAGCCACTAACATACGCGCTCCATTCTCTGTACTAAATTCCCTTCAATTACACAGAGGGGTTTATATGTCTGCAGTGAACCCTGAATGGTAAACAACATAAGCTCTGCGAACGGGCCTCCCTGCTGCCTTCCCCCACTATCCATTCTCACTGCAGCAGCCTGGAGCATCTTTGTGGAGCCTCAGTCAAGTCATATCATGTCCCTCCTTAATACCATCCAAAGCTTTCCCATTGCATGGAAAAGAAAACCCCGCCCCCTTCCACAGCCCATGAGATCCCAAAGCCGTCTAGGCCCCGCCCGTCTCTAGGTTCCCATCCTCCAGGCACACTCATTTGTCTGTCAGTTCCCAGCACACTTGTATTAACCCTGTTTCTTGAACATGATAGGGTGTTTTCTTTTAAGATTCCCATTCAGGGAGCTCTGGGCATCTTACCGGGGGGCCGCCCAGGCCAGGGGCTCCTCTTTCTCCTGGAAACCCCGGATCACCTCTCGAGCCATTGTAGCCATTCAAGCCAGGCTTGCCTCTGGATCCAGGAGGCCCTGGGTGCCCCTGTGGAAAACAAAATTAGTGGTGAAGCATTTTTTTGCAACAATATTATCACACCAAGATTATGCAACATGGGTACTCAAATTCTGGCAATTGTTTGATTTTGTGAAACTCCCTTCTCCACCCACAAGTGTTATGTAGCATAGTAAAAATAAATTTTAATAGGCTTCCATTTAAATTCATTTAGTTTGGAGATTTGGGGAGATTTGGGAGGAAGCCTTCCTTGAAATCATTAGAAAAGACTGTAATGAACTGTAAAGCCCCCCAACTATCTCTTCCTCTGTCATGAAAAAATTAAGACTCAACAGCAAATAAAAACTTGCATTATGACTATACATATATTTCCAGAATATTGTACTTGACAAGTTACATAGTTTGTATTTTAGAATGTTTTTCTTTGATTTATTTGAAAATATTGCCATTCCAGTGAAGTGTTTTGGTTTCTCTCGGGGTTATTCCATGAAATTGAAATGCAAGCACCCCTTCACGCACTGAAATGAGAACAAGAGAGTCTGCCATATGTAAATTTATTTGAACATGTGATTTTAAGGGTTTTAATGAGAGTTGCTCCCTTCTTTTTAAAAATAGAGAAAATTTAGGGGTACTTACAGGTATGCCATCTAAACCTGGAAATCCAGGAACACCAGTTGGGCCCTAAAATTCCAGAAAATAAACCAAGTTATAAAAGTTACTAAATTATTAGATTAAGAAGTTGATTTACTAGAAAGCATAAATAATTAACACATTTTTAAAAACTCTTAGCAGTCGTTGTCATCTATTTTTACATTACTTAGCTTAAAGGCCAACTTTTAAGAATCGACCTTTTGTGCTTTTTTCTGTCCTAAGGAAGCCAACATGGCAGTAGCAATTCAAAGAATACAGTCAGTACTTTGCAAGCTGGAAAATCAGTTCATCGGAATCTACCTATCCTAGAGAAACAAACTCCTAACGGTGCACACAAGTAATTTACAGGATTTTGTAAATTACACACCCTTAGAATCTCAAATTCTCATCAACAGAAAATGAACTATAGTTTCATACAAACTACGGCATGTTACGCAGTATTTTTAATGGAATAAGTTTGATCTACATAAATTGATATGGAATGATCCCTAAGCCACATGGTTGAGTGAAAAAAAAAAAAAAGACTCAGCATGATACATATAATACCGCTGAAGTTTTTTAAAAAGCCACAAAATAATCCAACTCCCCAGTGAGCACAATCATGTATTTCAGTGCATCGAAAAGGTTAAGAAGGCGTGCTTCTCTGGAATGGGAAGGAAGGAGGAGTTTAGACAAATTTATTATAAGGTGAAAGTAGGTACTGCTCACGATTATTAAACTCTGACACAATCGTGCTGGTAAGTGGTTAACACAGACGTTTCATGCAAGAAGAGGCGTACCTTATCTCCTTTGTCACCAGCTGCTCCAGGAAGGCCACTGTCACCTCTCATGCCTTTCTCTCCTGTGAGCCCAATGGGTCCTGGTGGTCCCAGGGGTCCAATAGGACCCTGTGGCCCTGGTGGTCCCGGTTGACCCTGAGAAGGAAGGTTAAAAAGGAAGGCGGGCTGACTCATAAGTAGTGTCTTCTAATGAAAAAACATCGTCCCTTGGGCTTATGGAAGACCAGAAAATTAGATTGGGCAAACTCGAATATGGAAATACAAAGGATCAGTTATTTATGAAATAAGAAACAGCAACATTGCCTTTTTCAATGTGAAATTCAGCTGTATGATAAATCTGATTTACCACATGTATAGACACACACATATCTATAAACTGATAATAATTGTCTTACTATTTTCATTCTGTCAATGATATGTATAAATCTTGAGCTATTTGCTGAAGCAAGGAACTTAGAAAAAATCAAAGTCTATTACCATTATGTTAGTGACACAAAAGTGAGGGAAAACTGCCCGAACTTTTATTTACTTCAAATGGCTAACGATTTGTCTGCCCTACTGGGGTGGGGGGAAACATTTCTTCTATAGCTGCTTGTACTTGATTTCTGATTCATAAACTGGAAGTAGGCTCTCCATCTCATCTTTAGGCCATCCAATTTTCCATGAAGGAAAAGGTCACCTCTTATTTTAGGTGTAGAGCTTTCACGGGCCCAGTCCACCCCCCGAAACCTACAGTAGGAACCTTTTGGGCAAAGAAGAATTTCCCTGCTCCGCATTAAGTTGGATGATTCTACCAAATTACTGGTCAGTTATTGCCCATGAGAAGCAGCTACAAGTCTCACAGCTCTTTCTGTTCTGGAGGAAATAAGTCCAACCTCCCAGGAGCACACCCCCTGGAGCCCCACCCCCTTCCTGTTCATCATAATAGCTGCTATCTGCTGAATAGCCAGAAAAATACTAAATGCTTAGAATGCTCGAGGAAGTTTAAATGTATAAGTATGTGCTACAAAAAATACAAAAATAAAATACAGAATATAATTCCTTGGGCACAAACCCTTTGGGGGCATATTGAAGGCATATCAATTTACTCTAGAAACTGCACAAATTCTAAACAACAATCTGAAAGCAAGAACAAATAATGACTTCAGCTGGCCTTTCCTATCTCTGTTCATTAATCTTCCTTGGTTACTTAATTAACATACGTTAAAAGTTCTCATTTTCCTAAACATAAGGCTCGGGAAATAACCGCTTTTGCATTAAGTTTGAGATGTATCTTTCTGTCTTACATGTAATTTATATATATAAAAAAAAACTCCTAAGTTACCTTTCGTGAATGCCGTACTTTACAATAATTAATTATTTAGAAACAACAAAATGCACTTTTGAACATAAACGGGTAACTGAGAAAGAGACAGCCAATTAACTGGCTATAAATCTTGACAGCGTGTTTCATTTTAGATACACAATGCCCAAACCCGTGAGCTAATGGAACTTTGGAGAAAAAACAGCAACAGGAGTGGAGATGGTGAACACAGCTAAGAAGGACAGAGCTCCATTCATAAACGCATCCTGATCTGAGAAAGTGCCATCTAAAACACTTTCAAATATAAAACAAGAAATGCTTGATTGCGTGATGAAATTCTTCACCCCCATCCCCTCCCTCTCCCCCTGCTCCTGCTCTGTCACACTGATTTCCTTGTCGTTCTTTCACAGACTTTGGTGTCCTGTCCCAGAGGTATCCCCCTAAGTCACTCTCGATCCCCCAGCCCTCACCTCCAGCCCTCCCAGCCTCCCCTGACACACCCTCTCTTCTGCCTCCAGAAGTCTCCTCCTCACCTGCCACCATCTCTTTATCCTCCCAGCCCCACACGCACCAGCCCAGGAGCTCCAGGAGGGTAGAGTCTAGGTGCTCAAGACCACAATGGTGAGAAAAACAGAGAACAATCAATACTGAAAAAAAATGACTGGGTCAAACCCGCAGCCACCCACCCCAAGGGAAGACTGACTGAGGAGAGAGAGCCACTGTCCCCTGTTCCTGACCTGCCATCCTTAGAACTTTAGCCCACACTGGTCCCAGGGGAATCTGTGATGGTTCCATAAGGACCCACCATCAGCAGTGGCCCTGAGGCAGAGATGTTGGTGTCCTTTTACTGTTGAGATAGAACACAGGCCTGGTGACCTTGTCATATCAACCATATGGAAAGGCAAATGCAAGCCCAACTTTGCAAGAGGAAAAACTAACAAGACACTACACACTTAACACTTTCATGCCCCTGGAAGTCTTTGTCGTTTGTTTACGTTTAGTGCTGTTTTTTTTTTTTCACTTTAACGGATATTTTATTATAGAATAAATTTTTTAAAGAAATGCGCTAAACCTTGTATAACAGTATTACACCTGTCAGAAAGCCTCCAATGAAAATTTCCCAAATGCCAGTCTTTGAAACAGTCACAGTTAGTCCACCCAATCTGAGTAAACTTTATCCACAGCAATACAGAGAACGATTCCATTTCAAATAAAAGAAGGGGTCAGCAAATAAACGAACAAACAAACAAACAAACAAAAAGACCTGTGTATAAGTAGATCTTTGAGCTTCCTTAATTATTGGGCTGTAACAGAATGAACTTCAGGATGAACGGGCTTACCTAACAGGCCCCGGATAAGACATGTCTATAACAAGAGAATCATTCAATAATCCCAGGAATTTTTCATCTTTCTAAAAATGTTTTGTTTTTAAAGAAATACACAGCCACCTGCTGTACTGCCTTCAAACTAGCAAAAAGAAAAAAATGCCCACAGGAATGACGGGCTTCAGACATGGTGGCCCTTTTTTTTTTTTTTTTTTTTTGCTACTGCTTGCACAGAATTGCCTCTGTGGTTTGTGACTTACAGCGAGAGACACCAAAGTCAGAAAACAGATTCATTGAATCCAGGACTAACAATTGGCCTGACAGCTGAGAAAATTTCGGTATGTCACATGAAGCCACCAGGTCACCCTTCGTTTTACTCAAAGGCCACGCTGACATTGTGTCCCTAGACTCGGTTATAGGTGCCTCTGCGCTGTGGCTACAGCAGCGTTGGCTCTGGGGCCAGCTGCACAAATAAAGGATGAAGGACAGAGTCAGAGTGGACAGAGTCACGTGTCTGCCCGCCTCTCGGAGGCCAGAGCATTCCTTCAGGATTTGGTCCCTTGTTAATCATCTGTGTCGGGCATGGCTCTTGAGCAGGGCTAAGATCAAACGATTTTAATGTCACAGTGGCTCGGGAGAAGAGACCAACAGATAAGAGAATATGTCCACTTTCAAAACTAAAATCTTCAAGTCAGACTTTTGGGCCACCACTGACCCGCTTGTCCCAGGGGACCACACACTGTCCCCAAACAAAGCTGAGGCTTAGAGAGATGAAGCAAGTGATCTCGGGCCACCTGGTTATCACCTGGGGGAGCAGAGATCCAAACCCAGCTTCTCTTTTACCCCAGTCCTTGTCAACCTCACTCTCCTACAAACTCTTGTATCCACCTTAAAACACCCATAAAAACTCCTCACTTGTTTTTCATTTCTGTTTCGTGCATGCTACTCTAATCATATCTGCTCGGGGTAATGTCTTCCAGTAAGCTTCTTGAGGTCAAGGATCCAGGCACAATCGCCAGCCCAGTACCTTGGCCACTGCTTAGCACAGTATAAATCCTAAACATCTATTCACGGAATGCTGACTTTTGTAATTAAAACAAAGAAGCATTCGGTTGCCTTTGTAATGTTTGGTTGTAATTCAGCCATTATGCCACTAGATGGCACCAAACACCACTTAAACCCTACACGACCCAAACGGGTCTCACTATGCAATATAGATCCTTTAGCTGCTGCTCCAGGGTCCTCCACTATCACAGAGGAAATGCTGGATTTCACAAAGGGTTACAAAAAATAACAAACAGGTGTTATTCAAAGATTGGACAGTGCGAGGAAACTGAACTGTGGTGGCAGAGTTTTTTTCTTGTACCATACATTCTCTTGTTTATTAATAAGGGAATAAATTGGTCAATGTAGCCTGGAGTGACACTGACTCAGGATATTTAGCTGCATGCTTAAGAGGCAGCATTATGAGGAGCTGTAATCCAGTTGACTCTCCTTCCTTCCTCCTCATTCCGTTCCCTGGTGTCCCTGGCGCCTGTCCTCTCTATGGTCTTTTCCATGGGCCTGTGTCTTCCTCCCGGTGGTGGGGTTCCCCCTGCAGCTCTGTTGGGCTGCCCTGGCCTTCCCTCCCTCCTCACTTTCTCAGAGCACCTCCTCTGCGCCCCGGCCACAAATCCAACTGACCTCAAGTTCTACGAACCCTGAACTGGACTCGAGATCGTCCCCCCAGAAGGGCTCCCCAGCCATCCACCACTGTGCACGCCGCTGCTCACGCCTGGCCAGAGTCCTCCCTGGCACCTTTAACGGCCTCCCTCCACCGTCTCCCTCTCGCTCCTGTCAGTTCTGCCTCCCAAGTATTCCCGACACCCACCCACTTCACCCACCTCCACGCTCGCCCCTTGCTAAGCCACCACAGCCTCTCACCTGCAGCAGCCTCCTAGCGGATTGTCCCTAATATTGTCTCCCCGCGCCCACTGTAGTCTCCAAACAGCAGCATATATTACAAGGTATGTTCAACCTGCTTCCGCTCTTCTGAAAACCTCTCGAAGCCTCCCTCAGGACACAGGATGAACACGATCTGCTTCTCCAGCTGCATCTCACGCCACCCTCACCGACTCTGGTCAAACCTTTCTGACCCCTCGTGATCCCTCAAACAAGCCAGCCCATCTCCCTCCCACTTTAAGGCCTTCCTAGAGGCCGTTGTCCCTGCCCAAATACTTGTGGTGGGTTGAACAGTGGCCACAAAAAAAAAACTATGTTCACATCTTGATCCCCAGAAAATGTAAATAGGACCATAGATGCAAACAATGGGATAAAGGGAAGGTTCTTGCGATGCAGAATGTAGCCTGCATTATCCGGGTGAATCCTAAAGGCATCCCATGTAGCCTGACCACAGGGACACAGAAGAGGATCTGATACAGACACACAGAGGAGAAGGCTGTGTAAAGATGGAGGCAGAGGATGGAGTGATGTGGCCACAAGCCAAGGAACACTAACGGCCACCAGAAGCTCGAGGAGGCCGGGGATGGGTCCTCCCCATCGCCTGTGCCTTTGCTTCTGAACTTCTGCCCTCTAGGGCTTATGAGAAAACACATTTCTGTTGTTTCAAGCCCCCAAGTGTGTGGTAATTAGTTACAAAACCCATAGGAACCCACACGGCATGCTGCTTCCAGGCTGTCCCTAGGTGACCTCTGATTCCACTAGGTCTGAGCTGAAGAGTTAACCCACAGCTCCCTCACCCCACCCTACCCTCCACACGCACCCCTGTGCAAAACCAAGGTGGAATGCACCGGAGAAAGCAGGGGTCTGTGCTCTTTGCCCCGATGCGCAGAACAGTGCCTGGCCCCCGGCAGGCTGGGAGAGGGAACAGCTGGGGCGTCAATCTCTGCCCCTCCTGCTGGGCTCCGAGCTCCGGGCAATAGGCACCTTCTTCTCTACCGGTAAAGCCATGCACACAGCCTGTTAAATGCCTGGCTCCTGACGATGCTCAATGGCTCCCTGCTGAGTGAATGGAATGAAGACTGGTTATTTGCCAAAGGAGTTGCAGATAAGACTGCATGACAGAGGAGTGAAAAAATGAGCTCCTTGGAGACACCACTGTGGATTTCTTAGCAACTTATTGAAAATAGTATTTGAAAGAAGAAATATGCTTTTTTTTCCCTCCCCCCAAAACCTTTGTGATTCAGCATTTTAACTCATGCGGGCAGATGTCTGTCCCCTTGTACTACGAAGTGTTATGAGTCCCAGTAGAGGGGCACACACCCCGCTTAGGGGTGGACCTGTATTGGTAGCCCTCATCTCTCACCAGTGACAAGGTCGCCTGCACTCCAGCCACGACCTTGATCCTCCCGAGTCCAGCGTGGTCCCACATTTGCTGAGCTCTGCACCGGCCGGGCCTGGGTTCACGCCGGGTCGCAGAGCTCAGCCGTCGTTGCTATGGAGTTGAACTCCACGTGAGACCAAAGGCGAATCACGGGCGACTTAACGAGGTGGCTGACGGGCAAATACTCTCAAATCTACCTTCAGGCCCAGACTGTGGCTCGGATGCCCAGGTGAGGTTTTGTGTACCTGGTCTGCTTGGAAAAATGATACATTCTGCAGCAGAGGAAGCAAATAGAATCCATCCTGTTTTCTCTCCTTCTTTCTCAAGCACAAAGGGCTAGGTTTAAAGAGAGAGAGATGCGTCAGCACACCGAGAACTATGTTAATAACTTTTAGTCGTTGTCCTGTGTGAACAGATGCCAGCAACTGCCGCTCCTGCTGCCTCTGTGATAAGTAATGAGCCAGACGGTATAAAATGACAGGCACGTCTGCTCCCTCACGCCCCGCTCAGAAACACTTCCTCGGGCACCTTCAGAAGAAATCCTGCGACTGAAGACTCATTCTTTTAACTTCCGCAAGTTTTTCATTCTTCAAAACTCATGGCTAATCCTCCTGAC